>LVVK01000011.1:360318-527211 GCA_002022785.1 Trichoderma guizhouense | reverse complement strand
GTCCCGTTCCCATCACCATGTCGGCTATCTCATTTTTTTTTTTGTTACCGCATTCCTCCATATCCGTTAGGACGTGCGAGGGTGGAGGCTTTGTCTGAAAGAATCAAGGGATTTCCTTGTGGAGTTTGTTGGCGTTTTCCTTGGGGCACGGCCTTGGACGTCTGACGGGCGTTCAACAGCGCATCGACCAGCTTGAGTCGGACTGTGGATAATGGTCTGCCTGCTCGAGTCTGGGCGGGGGCGGCAGAGGGTCAGGCGATGCGGCGTGTGTCACCGGGAGCGGGAACCAAGAGGGGCCGGCTGTTTGCGAGGTCGCATAAGACAGGGCAGGGTTGACGGAGGCAGTTTCACTCTTGAATAACAAGACGGGCACAGCTGCACAGCGCAGATGGGATGCTCGTAGCACGCACTTATACACTATTTAGAGACACATAAAAGACTATTGATGAAATCTATTGGGCGAGAATTGCTTTGTGACCAATCATGATGGTGAGGAACGGCTCTGATTAGTGGGATAACTTCCGATTGCAACACAAGCCCGATCATGACAGATGCAGCGTCTACGGGCGACAGCGATCACTCTGGCCCGTTTTACGACATGTAGGATTCTTCAATTGCTGGTGTGTGTACCAGCAGCAATATGGAGCAGCAGCTCTGTACTGCGTGAAGAGCAAAACTCGGTATAAGAGAAGGATTTCATTCGTCGCCTTCTCATGCATGCCTTGCTCTTTTCCTCTTTGTCATTCTCTCTCTCTGTCTGTTTCCCCTCTCTTTTCCCGCCTCCCTTTATTTCACGCAAAGCTGCATGCAGATAGAACTTTGCGCGAAAAGGAAGAACAAAAAAAAGGCCAGCAGGCCGGGGGAGGATGGTCGCAGAGGCGGTCGCATGGGAGTGGGCGCCTGGAGTCTTTTTTTGCTTATACTAGTATTATATGTCTTTTGCTTAAGACTAGGACCAGTCCTTTGCTTAGGACTAGGACCAGTTATGGGGACTTATATAGAGTCCTTGGCGCATGTGCATGGGCTTTTGTCTTTGCTTTTCTTTTATGACATGGAATGTGTGTTTATAGTGTGAGTGAATGTGGATGGCTGTTGTGGTTGACTGGGCGCGAATATGCAGGATATAGGTGGGCGTATCTGTGAGTTGTTTGTGCATGTTAGGGCTTTTTCATAGTTGAAGAGAGAGAGAGAGAGACCAAGAGAAAGACAGAGTTTTGCCCTTTGCTTGAATCAATTTCTTCTCTCTTGTCCATCTTCCCCCTTCTGTGATGTCTCTCATTATAAAAGGGACACAAGATCCCTTTCGAATCCTGCCACCCTAAACAAGTCACTGGCGTCAAAGACACTCAACCCCCCTCCCTTGCGAGAAGAAAGAGGACCATCGTGACAGTTTTGTGTGGTATCAACACTTTCCTATTTCTCTCTCTTTTTGGCCGCGTGGTAATTTTTATGCTAGATGAGCGGTTGTGCGTGCGTGCCGTGTGCGGTGGTGGGCGTGTGTCTGGGCCGGATAATGGGCCGGACGGGAAGATGCTTCCCGCTAGGTCGCGATGCAAGAGGCCAAGAAGTGCTACGTTAAATTCCCATTCGTTTTGTTTTGTTTTCTACTTGCTTTGCTGTAATCTAATCTGCTGGATCGTAGCGCCGTGGGTTGAGCAAAAGGCCAGGCCATCGGAACGAGCCTAATTGCCGCCTGGCGAGACCTCTTTCGACATCTCGTTGAGCGGCTATGTCCCGTCTTGTGTCATCAATATGGATGGCTGCATATACACGTATGATGGATTGTCCACTCAAGAACGCAGGATAGGCAGAGAGCGTATTACTCCCTGCTGAGAGGCAGCGAGCTTGGAGCAAATGAAAACGCAGAGCTTGTCTTGCCCATCGTCGTCATTGCCGAGGCCAATTCTCGATCTCGAATCTTGTCGTCAAGCTCAAGCCCTCTCCTGTCGTGCCTGGGCTTAAGTCATCTTGCACACGCCCCCTCCTTCATCAAGACATGCTCGTCATAGCAAGCACCGTCTTACATAGTAGGAGTCGCCTCAGGTTTCTCTGCTCTCCACGGTCCTTACGACACCATCCCGTTTGCTCTGTGCTGCCTTTCCTTCCATCCTTCTTTGATTAGAACACCCCCATCCTTCGTCGTCCGGGCATATCCGTCGTGCGTTCGTGACGTTCGCCGACGTCACTGGCCGCACACCCTCTTCGGTCCCCAACCCCGGTCTCGTAGGACATCATGGTCCTAAAAAAAGGGCATAATTTGGGAGCAGCTAAAAGCGGCGTCCTCCCAGGACAAACGACCCAATGCCACCCCAGTTCGTGCTAGGTGGACCTCTAAGCGCCGTCGAGCTCCCGCGAGCCGTGTCATTGGTTAGCGTGGATATGTCTGTCACCCACCCGTCGGGTCCGGTGTACATGATTGGCCGGGATCTAAGCGCCCTGATATGTGGGCAACACATTGTTCGAGATGCAGAAGACTAAGCCGTCGCTACTGTGGCTTTCGGGGGTCCATTGCCTATGCTGCTGTGCCTATGAAATGAGGCCCTGCTGGATGTACGAGGGCGTATGTCGGCAGCATGTACGAAGAAATGAGTCGGTCATCATGTACATGGACGGCACGAGTAGGACCCTTCATGCCGTGACATCGTATGTGGCGAGGAATTTACTGCTCGTACAGCTGCGTCGAGCTGCGCTAATCTGTGCGGCCAGCAAAGCTGCGAACTTGCAACGAATAGCAACTCGGGGACGGCGAGCAGGAAACTGTCTGTCCCCCTTGAAAGACGCCAAAATCCCGGGTTCCCAAGATTTGAAAAACTCAATAAGCGAAGGCTGCCTCGTGAGCTCAAGTTGGAACCGCTGTGGGAGACGTTAGTGCTTAGATTCAATCTTTCTTTGACCATCAACTGCCGAGCTACCACGCAGAGGTAATTCTCCTACACGCGAGGCCTCTTATCCGCGGGACTAGCATCGGCTCACCGCTGGGCTGGGAACTCTAAGCTTCTCCCACCCCTGCTCTGCTGATGCTAGCCTGCTCTCAATCACCGTCTCCCAGCGCTCGACTTGAAGCTCGTCGTGCTGCCAAGGTATGTATGTGCTGTAGAGTAGTATTGTGACATTCAGTCATGCGAGTCACGCTATCTGGATGCCGCCATGTGTTCTTATTGGTCCCAGTTTTCCGTCAGACTAGCAAGATTTTCGAGAAAATCATATTTGATGTGTGCTTCTGAAACGAGAGCGGCGGGGGTCCTGGCCCGTATCACCTCTGCTGAAACCGGGTTAAGCCGCCATTGGAAGAGGAGGATGAAGATGCCATCCGTTTTACCTCGATGGAACATTCTGAGACGAGTTCCATTTGTTGCTATAATTGGAAACGCACGCACGCACGTACACTCACACGCACGGAGCGGTGATGAAAACACTCGTTTCAATATCACACGGAGCTCTGTGGAGCCTCTCCATAGCCTTCGGGGAACCTGTCCCACGCAGTCTTTATTCTCGCGACTAACGCCTGCACATGGCAAACATGGCAAATCAAGATCGTCCCGCAGGGGCATCGACGGCCAAGCTTCTAAGAAGGAGGAGGGGCGGTCAATTGTCCACGCCTCCAACTCCACCTTTGAGTAGAGCACCCTCCATCACAACTGGAATATCCCCCCTCTTCTCCATCTCAAGGCATACATGCCTGCAGGCGACTGAGTGGGCAGACAGCTAGTCAATTTCTCTGATTTCCTTTGCGACGGCATTGCAGAGAGCGACTTTGACCCCAGCGCCAGTGAGGACGTGGATCCATAGGCGCTGCGTGTCGCTCAGCCTGTCGTTTGCACTCTTGACCTCAACAAACATGGCCTCTCCTCTTGCCTTTCCTGGCTCCATGTCTGTGCCGTCTGCTTCCTCGTCTTGCGCCATCCGCCAGAGAACAAGGTCCGGGATGCCTCCACCTCTCTGTCTATACTCCTGAGCCATCACCTTGCATAAAGCGGCTAAAGCGCTACCTTGGAAGCAGCGTACTAGTTCTGTCAAGTCCTCCACCGGGAAATCCCAATTGAGACCTATCACACTGGTTCGTCGCTCATGCTCCCGTTCCCAGACCCCACGAAGCAGCCTTTCGCCCTCTCCGTTGGCAATTTCGACCAGTCGATGGTTGATCTCCGAGGTCCGAGCAGGGAAGAAGGCGTCTGTATGCAAGTCCAGCGGACAAGTCTGAAAGGCCGTCTGGAATACGTTGGGGATGTAAAGAAACAGGATGTCGTAGAACAAGTAAGCAAACAGGGTACGAATAATACCTCCCTCAGCATGGTAACCCTTCCATCCCTGTGACCGGAAGTGATTCAAGCACATCTCTTCCACGGTGCACACACCGCCAGAGTCTGAATCGTCCAACCACATGGTTCTCGTGCTTTGAGCTTGGCCTCCAGGCTTCGGTGGCGGGGGTTTCTTCAATTGGATTCCTTCAACCGATAGCTCCAAGGGATCGGCAAGCCGTACATGTCCAAAGTCATGCTGAAGACGCTTGGGGATACGAAGCTTCTTCTCTAATTTGACCAATCGTTTTTGTAAGTCGTAGTGGTGTATGAGATGGCAATCGGGGTCTTGAATGCCTGTCTCACAAGTCGAGACTGCTATGGCCCTCCACCGCTTCTTCTGCTGCTCCAACTCATGGGTGGTGAGCTCCGGATCAAGGCTGGGCATGTAATGTTCTTCTAGGAGAGCCTTGCGTTGATACCAGGAGCCCCTTCGAGAAAGATGAAAGAGTCGCTGTTCTAAAAGCTCAGTCAACAGCTCATGCTCTCTAGCGTATCTCTTCAGTTTGCCAAGGACAAAGGCAGCTTTCACGATTATTCGTGTATATGAGTGGGCAGGATTGAATCTCCTGAGATAGGCACCCTCTCCCATTTCGTAGACTTGGCGCTCTTTCTCAGTTTCTTCTTCAACCAACACCTTCCAGCGGGGGTACACCCTTTCGAAAATGTCGAGTATTTTCTGTGAACCCTTTTCATCTAGTGGTCCATTGAATTCAAGCACGCTATCAACCTCTGCTTCCATACGAATGGCCGCCTCATATTCTAGTAAGTGAGATCGAGATGCAAATATTGTGGAAGAGCGACACACAAGGTACTCTGGAAAATTCCGCCTAGCAATCTTTGCCAGAATAATAGTCGTCAGTGATTTCTCCGTCCATTCCGTAGATCTGTAAAAGACTAGGTGAACTCTCTCGAATAGTGTGAAAGTAGCAGGTGATATTCGAATACATGGACCGACAATGGCAAGGATTTTGGCCAGAAAATGTTGTTCTCGATTGGAATTCTCCCTTTTCACTTTGCGCACTGTGGAAGTAGGGTGGTCTGTCCCCTCAGAGGCGTTGGAATCTCTGCTGTTTTGTCTGCTAATGCCCAAAGACAGCAGCCCAGCCTGCTGCTGGCTCATCCGGCACAAGGCTTTGATCATATCCATCTTGGTCTTCCCTTGGATCTTGGCTTCTTTAGCTAGAGCTTTGAGCTCATCAAGGTACAGCAACGATGCAGCCTCTTCGATGGTATCGAGATAGTCTTCAGAGGCATCAGCAAATGAAAACGTATTGACATCCCCAGTGGTTTCCAGCTTGTCTTCTACGGGTGACTCTTCTTCATGTTCCAGAGGCAGAGTTCGGGACTCCTGGAGCGTGGCAATGGCGCTGTCATGATCCGAGATATCGTTGAAATACCCCAAACGAGAGGATCGATGCCATGCCGCAGTTTTCCGGAGAAACAGTCGGACATATCTATCCTCTCCAATAAGTAGAAGAAGATATAGCCGCTAAAGTGACTTACAAATACTGCGCCTCATAGTTCAAGCTTCTCCATTGCTTGAAAATCTCGCTCTCTCTGCTACTGAACAGGGACGATTCTTCTTCCAAGACTGTATCTAGCGCGAGGTTGAATGCATCGACATATATCGAGCTTCTTCCCTTGATCCATAAAGGAGCCGTCTTCACACCCGATCTTTCTTCGCCGGCGTTGTTTTGGGAAGACCTGAGAGTCTCGTACTCTGTAATTGCTTCTTCATTGGTCTCGGTGGGCGGCAGAGCATTCTCAAACTCGGTGACTCGCTCCTTGCTGCGGCGCTGGTCTGTTTCATCCGAAAATGCCTCTGCAGCAGCAACTTCTTGTGGCCCATATTCCACAGGAAGCTCACTTGGCTCTTCCAACTCTGAATCGGTGCCATTGTCCCTCTTTAACCGCTTAGACGGCCTTGAGGCAGCTGACGATGCACCACCAAGTGAGGGTCCAGCATCTCGAGCTTCAGCGTCTGCATCTGATCGCCGCTTCACGAAAGCATCCATAGCAGCCCATTTCAAAAGCAAGACTCTGGCCTCTTGACAGCAAAAAATGAAAAATGGACGCTGAAAGAATGGATGATGTCCTGCACAAGAAGAGTGGAAGTTGACGCGGAGGCCCGTGAACAGCTAAACGCGAAGTCAGCTGACCCCTCTAAGTGCCTGTCCCCACCACAGTTCATGTTGCTTTCTTTGAGCTTGGAATGGCAGCTTCTTTTTGCCCATCGCTCAGCTTGCAATCGACCAATTGGCGCCGGCATTCCGTAATCATGGCAGAGGACGATCAAAAGCCCGCGGTGGATGTTCCGCAGGTGTCCATCTCCAACAATGAAGCTTCAAACCCGCCCTCGCAGCAGAGCCAAGGGAACGACGTTGTCATGGCGGATGTGCCAACAGACCAAGCAGTAAGGCCGCCTCTATGATTCTGATTCTGCTCCAAGCAATGGCTTTTCTGCCGTTCTTGTTACTCTGTTGATCGACTGACCGCTATTAGTCACCAGCACCCGCTGCCTTTGCACCTAGCCCTGCTCCTGGCCGAACAGGAACTCCAGCGCATGGCTCCAGAGCGGCGTCAGCGCACCCAGATTCAGGATTCACAATGCCTTCAGAGCCGCCGTTACATGGCGATTCGACGCGGCGATACTTGAATTCAAAGGTCACAGGTGCCTTGCTGGAAGGGATGAAGCTGCTGGCCAAAGAAAAGTAGGTTGATTGCCTTGGTGGGCATCATCATTTGGAAGCTGTCACTGACAACGACCTTGCTACAGACCAGAAGACCCCTTACGAGTTTTGGGCGAGTATTTGATACAAAAGTCAAGGGAGCTGGAGGGGACAGGGTAATTTGATTCAAAGCATCATCATTAGATCATGGGACAAAGGCACGTTGAAGGCGTTGAGGATTTCAGATTACAGGATCAGGGATTTTAGGATACCCAGAGCACATCTATATCAATGAGCAGTCCAATTGCTTTCGATTTGAGCATTTGACTGCCGGCTCGGTCTTTCCAGACCAACGCAGAAGAATCATAGCTCTAAATGCAGCTTTTTCATAAACATCCCAAACTCCAAGACCTGAAAACCTCCACGACCATGACCGTAAATAACCCGTGGTCTTTTTTTCCCCGTTTAAGCGACAATGGTGCTGGCAGTAGCGGACTCGTACTTCCAGGTGGGGGGCAGGACACCGACGGTCTTGTAGTAACGAGCCAGACGGTGGATTCGGGACTCGATGAGAATGAGGCGGAACTTGGAGTCCTTGTCCTTGCGGTTGCGCTCAAGGTGCTTGCGGACAGCGACAGCCTGGTGGTTATTCAATGTTAGTTTCATTTTCGTCCAAGAGTTTTCTTTTCAGAAAGCTGCAGAAATCTCACCTTCTTGATCAGCATGTACAGGTCCTCAGGAATATCGGGGGCGAGGCCTATATAGATCACTCTGTCAGTCAAGACCGCACAGAGGCACATGAGAGAGGTATCTCATGAAAAATGTATGTATATCCATGCATGCGCCGTTGGAACACGACATTCTTCATTCGCTTCAGGGTTCCGTACCGTTGGACTTGAGGATTCGCAGAATTCGGTTACCTGCAAAATTTCACAAGTCAGTCAAAAGCGTTCCCTCTCATTGCAGTCTTGCCAATGCCCTTGATTTCAACATACCAGTGACGACCTTGACCTGGGAGATTCCGTGGGAGTCACGCAGGACAACACCAATCTGGGAGGGAGTAGCACCCTTCTTGGCGAGCTTGCAGATCTGGTCGACGACCTGCTCGGGGGTGGTCTTCAGCCACGAAGGAGCGGCGCGAGAGTAGGGGACGGCGGAGGACGAAATGCCCTTGCCCTTGCTGTGAAGTCTACCCATCTTGTCTGGTTTGGAGGTTTCTGCGGAGGATGCAAAAAAGTTGTCGAGAAGCTGGTCGCGAAGTTGCCAGAGCAAGTAACAATTAGGTCGTGTGGGGGGAGGAATGAAATTTTCGCTTAGTTAGGGCAAAAGGCGGAAAGCGCCGTTGCTGTGACTAGTGGCTCTGCTAACCAGATTTCCGCGCTAGCACGTGACCGGACCAGTCTCTCTTTGGCTTCGATATCTCGACCCGCTATATCTTCTTTTCTCCAAAATTTTCCCTCAGAAAGACTTTTGACGCGCCGCGTCTTTCTTTTTGGTTCGTCCTTTTCTTCTCAGCTAATTCGAGTATTGCTGGCTGCAGCAAGAATTCGAAGAGGAAATTGATATGGCCAGCTCATAGCGCTGTTATTAGGCCTAGGCCATCCTGAACTGGTAAGCCATCTCTTCTTTACTTCATCTCTCAACACTGGCGATGCCTTCATGGCACGTACCTACATGATGACACGACACATTTTGTTATATTTTGGCACCTCTTATGTTAGGCCTTCCTTCGGGAAAGCCAATGAATTAACTGGACTTCTGATCTTTTGGCACTTCTCTTCATTACTTGCTGCAACACACTCATGGATGAGACGTATTGCTAACATGAAGCAATTAGACACTTTGTAGACCCGACTTGTTTTTCTTTAGCGATAGCACCGTAGTAATCTTAATGAGATTTGACATTCCTATTCGCTTACTATTGAGCCTTGATCCGTTATTCTTCGCAGCCACAACCAAGCAAAGCACACAAACGCCGTCCCTTTTTTTCTTTTCTCGTACCTGTGAATCCCACGTTGGAACAAAGTACGTTTGTCATTGTATCTGCACCGCTCCGCCCTTTACCAAAGCTATCATAATTTCCCGTGGCTGCAAATGTGACTTGTCATGAGCTACCTATTAAACCGCCTCGCCCAAGTATTAATTACAACAGTTTACCAAGCGCCGACTTCGAAGTTTTCCTGTCAATGGGTTAGCCTTCTTCTACTTCTTCTTGGTCAGGGTGAGCAACAGGGGATAGGGAGGACAAACCTCTGGGAAATACGTTGACACTACAGTTCGGTCGGCGAACTTTCTTCCAGCAAGAGCTGTAAGAGCCTTGGTGGCGGATTCTTCTGAATCGAACTTCACGTAAATCTTGCCCACACCGGTGGATTGTCTGCTGCCGCCAGATGGTCTGGGGACTTTGAGCTCTACCACCTTTCCAAACTTGGAACACTCGTCCTGAACGTCTTCGCAGATTTCTGCATCTGGGGTTAGCATACTGACAAATAAGAACAACACTCTCACATACCTTCGTAATCGTCATTGTCCAGAAGCTCTTCAGGAGTGACCATGTTGAGAAGCTGGATGACCGAGCTTCTCTCAATGTCATTGGAGGTTTGAGAAGCGAGACCACTGATGGCAGTGATGCCCACGTCGAAGTTGGCGACCTGCGTAGGTCCAATGCTTGCTTTTGTCACCTTGAGCTTCTTGCCGCCCACATCCATTCCGTTCAGGCTGTTCAAAGCAGGCTCGTTTGCTGTGGAAGGCTCCAGATATTCGGTAAATGCGATTCCCTTGATAACATGGTTAGCACATATTTACGCTGATAGATCACATCCGCAAACCAAGCTCGACTCACCCTAGATTCTTCAGTACTGCGATCTTTCACCAGAACAAACGACTTGGGCTTGCCGAATGCGGCGAGCAGCTCAATAACTTGATCCTCGTTGAGGAAAGACGGGATGTTGGTGATACACAGCTTGTGCACAGTATCAGGCACCACGTTGGAAATGACTTCTGGGTCGTAAGGCATCTCATCTGGTAGCGCAGGCATGACATAGTCCTTGGGTCGGCGAATATTCAGCCCGTGGTTGCCACCATTGGCGGTGCCATTCTGTGCATCATCGGCCTCCATGGTGATGCCATCCAATGCGAGCGCAACAGTTGCGTCAGACGCATTTCTGAACTCTAGGACGGCAAATGCCTTGTCCTGAGAAAACTGGCAGAGAACGCAAGGATCAGAGCTCTCAATGACATTCAGCCCATTAAGTTGTAGGTTGAAGAACGAAATCAGTGCGTCTTCGGTAACACCGCTTGCAACATTGGAAACGAGCAGGCGTTTTGCCTGGCGAGAGTTGCTCGCCTTGAGCCCCGCGCTGGTGACCTGGCCACCAGGTTGAGTCATGAAGGCTTGCAGCTTTGTTGGATCCATCGGTTGTTGACGAGGGGCACCTGGAAGAGGAAACATGCCAGAAAGCTTGGCTTGCTCGGCTGTCACGAGGTCGTAACCAGGAGGCTTGATATCCCACTGCGTCAAACGTCGCTTACGCTCAAGAATGGGGATAACGTCCGTCAAATCGGGAGTGGGCTCTCGTTTCTTCGGAGGCGACGGGCTGCGCCGTGGCTGCTCTTGCCTTGCAAACCCATCATCGCCACGCCTCTCTCGCTCTCCTCGTCCTCCTCTTCGGCGATCGTCGTATCCATCTCGGTCTCGTCGGTTAGGCCTCTCGTCATCGTCACGTCGAGCATCTCGGCGGTAAGAGCCTCGGTCACGGTCCCATTCACGGTCGCCCCGACGGTCGCGCGCCGATGAGTATCTGTCCTCGCGTTCCCTATCGCGGTGGCTGCGACTTGAAGAGTATGCATCGACGTCTCCCTCAGGCCGGCGATGGCCTCCACGGTGGTCTGGTGATCGAGAGCGGCGGCGATCCCGATCACCACGATCTCTGTGTCGGTCGCGACGGTCATCTCTTTCGCCCCTCGAGCTCTAGAGCAAAGCAATTAGATACGGCGGGTGGACACAGCAATTGGTATACGAACAGGATAATCTCGGTTTCTTCGCCCCCCATCTGATTGACGCGAAACTTTGGTTAGCACAGGCGCCAATTGAGCAGCGGCTGGAACGCGCGTCGTACCTCGAGATGAATAACTGTCGCCGTTCATTGTTGTGATTTCTCGTCGCCAATTCTAGCGGCCGGGCAACTCCTTCAAATTGGTGATGCCGGATTCTGTGATGAAAAGGACAGTTGATGGAGTCGCCGGCAAGATTCTTGGCCAAAAGCTCCTTTGCCAATGCTTTGCATGGAAGGCGAGGCTGGAGCTTTTTTGCAAGATGGGCGCTAATCCGCTTCAGCGTTAGTGCTGGCGAGCCTGCCGGATTATCTGCGGCTAGTGCTTTAGTGACGCGCCTCAGGACCCGAAAAGTCCATAGTGGTGGCCCCTATCATATCGACGACTTACACACTATCTGCAGATACGGTATTAACCTGTATCTGTAATTGTTTTGTTTTCTAGAATCCAACTCAATAGATTCATCAATTATGGCGATGAAGCGCATTGTCGATTGGCGCAAATTGCCAGTGAGCCTCACAGAACTCTCCATTGACACGACTTTGCGATGTGGCCAATCATTCAGGTGGCGGAAACTCAATGATGAATGGTTAGTTTCACTTCTTTGCTGCTCTTACCGATGTTGAACCAACAAAAACAGGACATGTACCCTGCATGGGAGGATATTGTCTTTGAAGCAGGATGAAACTCATCTACATTATAAAGTGACTTGGCCAGAACATCATATTGCGAGTAAATCATCTGGCAAAGACGTGCCATCAGAGAAGGACGATACAGAAGATCTCCTTCGCCACTATTTCAGCTTAAACATTGATCTGGCTTCCCTGTATCAGCAGTGGTCGAAGGATGATCCAAACTTTCGGGAAAAGGCACCGCAGTTTACGGGAGTTCGAATCCTGAACCAAGATGCATGGGAGGCATTGATATGCTTTATATGCAGCAGCAACAATAACATATCTCGAATCTCTCAAATGGTTAGTCCTCGTGGGCACGGCGTGCAAAGGACGGGTTTTGACTAATAAAACTTGAACTCTAGGTCCATAAACTTTGCAAGCATTATGGCCCGTTGATTGGTCACATAGAGGGCGAGGCCATGCATGACTTCCCAACCCCAGAGTCTCTAACGAAAAAGACAGTTGAGACCCATTTAAGAGAACTTGGCTTTGGGTATCGCGCCAAGTACATCGCAGAGACGGCTCGCATCATTGCCAAAGAAAAACCCTCGGCATGGCTAGACTCACTACGCAACCCAGATTTCCCTGCATTCAACGCCGTGGCAGTAGTGGATGTGCCGCAAGCTACCTACAAAGATGCCCAGGCTGCACTCCTCTCCCTCACTGGCGTAGGCCCAAAGGTGGCCGACTGTGTATGCTTAATGGGTCTAGGGTGGGGAGAATCAGTCCCGGTAGATACACATGTTCTTCAGATTGCGCAGAGAGATTATCGCTTTGGCAAAAAGGGCCCCAAAACGATCAACAAGGTCATGTACGATGCGATTGGAGACCATTTCAGAGGCATTTGGGGCAAATATGCGGGCTGGGCTCATTCAGTCTTGTTTACCGCCGATCTGCGAGAGTTTTCAAGCCGTATCAAGGAGGAAAAGGTCAAGGAAGAAAAAGTCGAGGAATTATCACAGAAAGAAGATGCTCTAGTCTCAAAGAAGGGGTCTCCAAGGAAGAGGAAAGCTGCTGTTGAGGTTGAGGTGGAAAGTGTAGAGGTACTTGTGAAGGAGGAAGATACAAAGGAGGGAGTCATTCTGGAAGTAGACACGACAACCAAAAGGCGGCGAACAAGAGCCTGGCCATGAAATCAATGATAATAATATTAATTCTTTTTTTTATCTTTCTTTTCTCTGTATTTCTAATATTTTCTTGGTCTAAGGCTAACGTGATAACGCAACTGTCGTCGCATTGGCTGCACGTAGTGGCGCGTCGGCTGAACATCGGAATTGCGTTGGCGGTAGACTTTTTGCCGCCTCTATGCAAAGCTTGGCCTCCAATCCCTATCTAAAATCAACAAGCTTCTCAGCAGCACACCTCCATGCGCAACGCTCTCGTTGGAATCACGGCAAACACGTTAGAACCGGGATGAAGCAGGAAGTTCGATGAGCCAAGATGTCTGATGCAGATTTCGAGACGATCAAGAGGCTCCAGCAGGAGCGCAACGCTGCGGCAGCCGCTACTAAAGGCTCCCGCGCGTTGGCAGCCTCGAATCAACGCAATGACTCGACGAAGCAGCGGCTCACCGACAGCGCAGACAACGACCTGTACGACCGACAGGAAGCCGACAAGTTTGCGGGATACCACACGTCTCTGCCAATGGGGGATGATGACGATGAGATGGGAGATGGAGACAACACGCGTAGACTCGTTGGTCAGTACACGGCATCTCGTGAGATGATTGACGAGTTTGCCCGCGGCGATGGCGTTGAAGAAGATGATATTCTGGCTGGCAAGGGCGAGAAGAGCGGACGCATCACCGACCGCGAGACGGATTATCAGAAGCGACGCTTCAATCGCGTGCTCACTCCTACTCGAGCTGATCCCTTTGCTGAGAACCGAGCAGCTGGTGCTGCAGAAAATGGGACCAGCTATCGAGAAATCATGGAGCTACGCGAGATTGAACGCGAGGAGGAGCGTGTGAAGCAAGCTATCAAGGCCAAGTTGGATGATGACAGTGGCGAAGACGCAAAGCCGACACTCGCCGATCATGACAAGGAAAACGCAGAGGCGGGCTCTACGGAGGCCGTCACATCGGTACGCAAGCGTAAGAAGCGATGGGATGTCTCATCGGCGCCTGCTGGAGAAGACGAAGTAAAGGAGGAGAATGGGGATGCAGTCAAGCCCAAGCGCTCCCGGTGGGATCAGACACCCTCTGTTCCGGGACCAGATGCCATGGACGGCCCCAAGAAACGCTCGCGATGGGATCAAGCGCCATCTGCAACACCCATGGGCAACCAGGGGCTCGCAACTCCCATGCATCAGTCCCAGGCAACCTCGATGCCCACGACCTTTGGAACTGACATCTCTGGACGAAACATGCCCCTGAGCGATGAAGAGCTTGACCTGCTCTTGCCAGGCGAAGCCGAGGGTTACAAAGTCCTTGACCCCCCTCCTGGATATGAGCCTGTCCGGGCCCCAACTCACAAGATAATGGCCACTCCGGCACCTCAGACTGGCTTCATGATGCAGGACCCTGACCAAGTCAGACTTGGTGGAAAGCCAATGCCAGCTGAGATTCCCGGAGTGGGAGACTTGCAGTTTTTCAAGCCCGAGGACATGGCGTACTTTGGCAAGCTCACAGACGGGTCTGATGAAAACGCCCTCAGTGTGGACGAGCTGAAAGAGCGAAAGATTATGAGACTGCTTCTCAAAATCAAGAACGGAACCCCGCCCATGCGAAAGACGGCTCTTCGACAGATTACGGACAATGCCAGGCAGTTCGGCGCCGGTGCCCTCTTTGACCAGATTCTCCCCCTGTTGATGGAAAAGTCGCTGGAAGATCAGGAGCGACATCTGCTCGTCAAGGTTATTGACCGAATTCTCTACAAGCTGGACGACTTGGTCCGCCCTTACGTGCACAAGATCCTTGTCGTTATCGAGCCACTTTTGATCGATCAAGACTACTATGCCAGAGTCGAAGGTCGTGAGATTATTTCCAACCTCAGTAAAGCAGCAGGTCTTGCCACCATGATCAGCACAATGCGTCCGGATATCGACCACGTTGACGAGTATGTCCGCAACACGACGGCCCGAGCATTTGCTGTTGTTGCCTCTGCCCTCGGAATTCCCGCTCTGCTGCCTTTCCTCAGAGCTGTGTGCCGAAGCAAGAAGTCTTGGCAAGCCAGGCACACTGGAGTCAAAATCGTCCAGCAGATTCCTATCCTCATGGGATGCGCGGTGCTGCCTCACCTTAAGGGTTTGGTAGACTGCATCGCCCCCAACCTGAGCGATGACCAGACCAAAGTTAGAACCGTTACGAGTCTGGCCATTGCCGCCCTTGCTGAGGCTTCCAACCCATATGGTATCGAGAGTTTCGACGATATCCTCAACCCACTGTGGACTGGAGCCCGCAAACAACGAGGAAAGGGCCTAGCTGGTTTTCTCAAGGCTGTGGGATACATCATCCCCCTCATGGACGAAGAGTACGCCAATTACTACACCAGTCAAATCATGGAAATTCTGCTGCGAGAGTTTTCCTCCCCAGATGAGGAGATGAAGAAGGTGGTGTTGAAGGTGGTGTCTCAATGCGCAGGCACGGAGGGAGTGACGGCCGGCTACCTAAAAGAGCACGTCTTAGACGAGTTCTTCAAGAGCTTCTGGGTGCGGCGAATGGCTCTGGACAAGCGAAACTACAAGCAAGTCGTTGAGACCACAGTGGACATTGGCCAAAAGGTTGGCGTGAGTGAGATCCTGGAGAGAATTGTCAACAATCTCAAGGATGAGAGCGAGGCCTACCGAAAGATGACGGTAGAGACGGTTGAAAAAGTGGTGGCCAGTCTCGGTGCCGCAGATATCGGCGAGCGTCTCGAGGAACGCCTGATTGACGGTATCCTTCACGCGTTCCAAGAGCAGAGTGTCGAGGATATTGTTATGCTCAACGGCTTTGGTTCGGTGGTCAACGCCCTGGGAACACGATGCAAGCCCTACCTGCCACAAATTGTCAGCACAATCCTGTGGAGACTGAATAACAAGTCTGCCACTGTTCGACAGCAGGCCGCGGATCTCATCTCTCGAATCGCCATGGTGATGAAGCAATGCGGAGAGGATGCTCTCATGGGCAAGCTGGGCATCGTCCTGTACGAGTACCTCGGAGAAGAGTATCCTGAAGTTCTCGGATCGATTCTGGGAGCCCTACGATCCATTGTCACGGTCGTGGGTATTTCTCAGATGCAGCCTCCTATCAAGGACTTGCTTCCTCGGTTGACCCCTATTCTACGTAACCGACACGAAAAGGTGCAGGAAAACACAATTGACCTGGTGGGTCGTATTGCCGACCGAGGCCCTGAGAGTGTCAATGCTCGAGAGTGGATGAGAATTTGCTTTGAGCTTCTTGATATGCTCAAAGCTCACAAGAAGGGAATCCGTCGAGCGGCAAACAACACGTTTGGTTTCATTGCCAAAGCCATCGGTCCCCAGGATGTCTTGGCCACGCTGCTGAACAACCTGAGAGTACAGGAGCGACAGTCTCGTGTCAACACTGCCGTTGCCATTGGTATCGTCGCCGAAACTTGTGCCCCGTTCACCGTCCTGCCGGCCCTGATGAACGAATACCGTGTGCCTGAGCTCAACGTCCAGAACGGTGTGCTCAAGTCCTTGTCCTTCCTGTTTGAGTACATTGGCGAAATGGCCAAGGATTATGTCTACGCCGTCACGCCTCTGCTGGAAGACGCCCTCACAGATCGAGACCAAGTGCATCGACAGACGGCCGCGTCGGTTGTCAAGCATATTGCGCTCGGCGTGGTTGGCCTTGGCTGCGAAGACGCCATGATTCATCTACTCAACCTGCTGTATCCCAATCTCTTCGAGACCAGTCCCCACGTGATTGACCGCATCATCGAAGCTATTGAGGCTATCCGTGTGGCTGCAGGTCCTGGCTTGGTGCTCAACTACGTCTGGGCCGGACTCTTCCACCCGGCGAGAAAAGTGCGAACGCCGTACTGGCGGCTGTACAACGATGCCTACGTGGCTGCGGCCGATGCCATGGTGCCATACTATCCCAACCTGGACGACGACATTTCAGACCGACCAGAACTGGCCATTATTCTATGATTTCTTTTTGCTACTGCTCTCTGCTACGATGAGTGGTCGGCGTGGTGTGATTAGGGCCCCGTATACTCAACGAAGGAGGGAGGTAGTTGGTGGGATAGGGGATACTCTGAATTTTTCTGCTTGAATTCTAATAATGTGTAAGGGTGGAATTACAGTGGCATGCGTTGGGCGTTTATTCTGTTAGATTTTACTAGGTACCAAAAAGAAAATGTGTTTTTTCCCCCATCAGCCCTTTTCGGAGTACCTGGATATGCCAACCGTTAGCACAGCAACGGTGATTGTGTATCTGTTTTGTTGATGACGGCCTTCGAACCATTTCTGGATGAATCTTCGCTTTCGAACTACACGAGAGAGGTATTCACCACGGCCACAATGACGTCCTTGTTTTCGCTGGTATGCATGATGACGCCGTGAGAAAGACATGTGAAAAGCTCCCTTGAGTGCTCGTTTCACAAAGAGACACTTCAGCTTCTGAGAAAGGGAAAGGCTCTTGTCTTTACCGGAATGGAGGATACCGGAGCCTGCGTCATTGTCTCGCCTCGAACTTGTTTCGTCTCATCGCCTTGCATCGCATCGTAGGCGTGTGAATCGTTTATTGTAGTTTTTAGTTTTTTGCGTTACTCTTATCTGGACATTCCAATGGGGAAGGAACCCTGAATTGATGAAGTACAAGGACACGATCATATGTTGATGGATTCATCTGTGTTGTATCTACAGCCGAGAGGCTGAATCATGCAGCAAACTCAACGACATGGACGCTTTTTACTAGTAAAGAGGGCAAAAAGAAGAGTTATAGCAACAAAAAGGAAATGCTACACAAACAACAAAAAATGAAAGCTGCCCACTATCAGAGTCGAACTGATCACCTTGTCATGTCAAGTGAAATTACTAGTGACACGCTATACCGCTTAGCCAAGCGGGCCGAGAGCTCGTGAGTTGATGCTCGGGCTGGCATAACCAAGTCATAAAACTGGCCGATTTCATCTCATCTCGTCTCATCTCGTTCTCATTTACAGCAAAATGTGCAAAGCTTGTTCAAAAAAGCAAAAGCCAAGAGAAATGAGAATGGGATTGACGTCACCCCTCATGCCAGTGCCTTTGTGACTTTGTGAACTTTTTGTCCTTTTGGAAATCTCGTCTGCCTAATCTGATTTGCATCTGCTCACGCTCAATGTCTCACTTTAGGCGTGAGCAATTCTCTCCAGCCCCCCTGCAATGTCTCAGTCGTCAAGAGAGAAATCAAGAACATGGAAGAGATGATTGGTGGTACTACGAGATATATGGTCACTACGGCATAGTACTTGCATGCGCCACCAGCACGAATTACATATCACGGTAAGCAAAGGTCAGAAAAGAAAAAGAAAAAATGAGAGACAAGAAACCAAGTCAAGACGAGACATGCATGCATACGAGCACACAATGTCGCACAATGAAACGACGCTAAGAGACGCAGCCAAAAAATCTCTTCTCTCAATGCTGCCGTACTGCGTACATACTGTATGTAGTACTCCGTATTGAGCTGTAAGGTAGATGAAATGGCCTCCATCTTCATCGTTCTCCCCTCTTTGCCAGCGTGCATATGCCGCATGCATGCAGCAAAATGGTGATTCAAAGCCCCGTCGTGCAGTAGCGCCGCAGGAAGCAGATACTTGGAGTAAGCAGTGCGTGCAGGCTACTAATGCAGGCCGTAAATAAGTTTGCACAAGACGGAAAAAGAAAAGGGAAAAAAAAGGGCAAAGGATAGATTTCGTGTGTTTGCCGAAGTCGATTCCTTTGGTTGGCTGTGGAGGGATGGATGGGATGGGATGGGATGGGATGTTGGGGGAACAGCACAAGACGCGGCTAAAATAAAACGCGAGCTTAACGAGCACAAGAGAGAGAGAAGTGCCGGGAATAAAGGGAAAAAGGCGGTCGGGATGTTGAATATTCGGGGTGTCCCAGACAAGAGAAGCCATCCAAATTCACCAATAGCAACGGCTGGTATGAAAACGCAGACATTGTTGCTGTGGTTGTATGTACTCGTAGCAGGCAGTTGGTAGCGGCGGAAGAAATCAAATACTTTTTGCAGTAGCATCGGGATGGGGATGGGGGCAACGGCACGCCCCCCCATGCAGCTGCTACATTCTGTAATATGCACGAGGAGGTGACACGAGAGGCTGTGGCAATGTCTCGAGGTAATGTCCGAAAGGAGTTGATGCTATTTCTCCTTTCCGATCAGTCCTAGGACGGAACTCGAAAAAGGGCCAACAGCTTCTGGCCGAACCGGCTCCGATTCTTGGAATGTCGAACTGGGCTGGGGATAATGGCAGAAGCATTTCATCTGATTTCGCTGTTGGTCACAGACATCCCAAGATGACACTCCCCAATGACATTTGAGGGCTCTCTACCGTACTCGTATGCTGTCCGAACCCACGGCGCTGGTTAGGATTCAATCTCAGAATGGAGTGGCACAGCATCGTCATCCAACAACGAAATTTGTTGGCGCAGACCACATGAACCCAACGCCACGGCGACGGAGAAGGATACCGTCAAAGCGGGCTTGGAGGCACCTTCAGAGCAGCAGCATCAGAACGAAGAGCGAGACACAAGTCGTACAACAGCCATTGGGAGAAGAGCAATGGCCACCCAGAAAGCAAAAAGGAGGCGCCGCCATGTCTCGGCGAGTCTGCATAGCGGAATCCTAGTAAGACAGCTCTGTCCATTTCGATGCTCGAAAAATGTGACGAAAGTTAAAGAGTCATGTCGCAACGCGTTCGTAGATTGGAAGTAAAGTAAAGTAATCATGCACAATGGCGAGGCGTTGTGCCCACGCCGCTGCTTGAACTCGATGCTTCTGTCCGTATGACAATGTGAAGAAGGCTCATAATGAATGGTTACGACGACTAACAAACAGCTCTGGTCAGCGCAAATGCACGCTTTCAGAGTGCCAGTGAAGATGATCAAGGCTTACTGCTCTCCAGTGACATGCAATAGCAATCCTACCGTTTGTATTGGGCAAAGGTGGTGATGAGGCGTTTCTGCTGTTGATTCCCTCGCTGTCTCACAACCACTTCGAAGACGCAGTCATAAGACAACGTGCGACGAGTGGCCAGTTGATACTGTATATTTGTGACACAGGGTGGTGGGGGGCTGCTGTTATGTGCCATGGCCAGCGGGTCTACAGCGAGAGCGACAGCCTGATGCAGCGCTTGGGAGGGAGGTTGACGTCATGAATAGAGGCAGTCGGTCGTTGGCCGAAGCACGCAATGGACAGGCACATTTGCACTGTGCGAGGCCGAGATACGAAAGTACTTGGTAGGTCAGGTAGGGGGGAGGCGAAAAGGGCTGGTCATCAACTCTGTAAGAAGCGAGAAAATAGAGAAATTGACAAGATGACAAGTAGGAAAAGAAAACCAAAAAAACAAAAACACAAGAGCCGTCGGCAACCAATTACCAGGCTACGGGGAAACAAGCTTCGGCTCCTTTTTTTCAACAGGCGAATCCCTGCTCCATCAGACAAACTATCAAACACATGTTGCATCCAGAAACCCAGCGTCAAGGTACCCGGGTATAAGGTAGGCGGCGCATTGATTCTAGAACACGCGCCCAGAGGCAGATCTGACGTTGATCGTGGCCTCTTGGTTTCTTGGCTCCAGAGCAAGGTAAGGGAGAACCTGAAGATCACGGCTCGACGAGGCCTTTCCGCACGTGTCTGGCAAGGCCGATCTCTCCACCTTGGCCTCAACTCTATTTGCACAACCAAGCAGAGGCCAGTGAAGTTGTGTCTGTAGTAGCAGTGTTCCATTATCATCGGTTTTCCGTTGGATGAGACGGGAACATGTGAGATACGGGCTACGGCACTTTGGTACTGACACACACAAGCCGATGATTACTGTACAGTACATGTGATGAAGGGGGGAGGGCTAAACAGAGAGAATGGGCACTTGTTTTTCCCTTTTCTTTCTTTTTGGTATGGGGAGATTACTGTAATACCTACTCGACAGATTAGCCATGGGGGGAGACGGGTAGTGGGCAAATTTGTCAAATGACAGAGGGTGGTTGGTTAGCAAGAAGGTGAAGAGAGCGGTGTGAGCGAGCTGAGGAGGGAATCGGCACTTGGGTATCCCTGGATGAATGCTTGTTCGCTCGCTCGCTCGCTCAACGGCTTTTACCTCCGCCGCATCCGCCCAATCTTGTGTGTGTGTGTGCGTGTTGGGCTCTTGTGACATGAACACAGTGGGCGGAGATGTGATGGAGACTGTACTTGCATGGGAGCACCTTGTTTACGAGAACAGTACGGAACATATCGTGTAGGTAATATGCCCATATCCCTGCTGTAAATGAATGGATGGCTGTTGTATTTTACACGCTATCATGTAATTGGTATGTAGCACGTACTCGTACGGCACTCGTATGGCCATGAAGCATCCAATGCCAAATGAGGGTGCCACAACAATACGCACACCTAAAGGGACGGCAAGGAAATATCATCATGTGGATGAAGGAAATAAAATCACAGATTGCGACGAATGCCCGACCAACTGACTGACTCCTCCCCATGCAGCCAGCAAAACTAATCCTTAGTAGCGGTACCACCTGCACACGGCCGTATTTAGTATTCGCCCACAACCCGTTTCTGGTCGCCGACCTGAGATGCCCGCCGGCGTGGTTACTCGAACGCTGCAAATTACATTACATTAGGCTTGCTCCAACTTCTCTCTTTCATCTGGGGACATGCTGGAGCTAGTGCTGGGTGCATGTAATTTCCAGCGGAACAAGGCCTTGGCTAAACGGCTCGTCTCAATTAGCAAGCCCTGTTTCTCCACCAGCGGGAGACGAGGAGCAAGCATCTTCGTGGTTTGTGAGTGAATGGAAGGGCAAAAATACGAAGTCGCAGTGCTAAAATCATACATCATCAGGACTCACTCACAAAAATAAGACTGTGAAAATTAAACAATGGCATGATTATTTTGTTTGCTTTCTCTTTTTATAGCTAGCCGGGTGAATGTATCAGTCATTTTAGGGATCAAACGATGCCACCATCGTATCGTATGCGGCTGGCGGAGTGGCATCACATCAGCCGGCACCCGCCCTATCTGCCGGTATTGGCGCGGACGATCGTCGCCGCCAAAATATATCGGGTATCTGGTATTTAATCTCGAGGCAAGTACTAGCAAGGCAGCAAATAAAGTGCATGGCAATCTCTTTTTTTGCGGTTCATGGGGCCTATATCGTGTTCTATTAGAGATGGGTACATGCTCTAGTCATGTATACTCGTACGTTATATTCTGCCGCCAAGCATCGACTCGTAGCGCTCCCCCCTTCGCTTGGTGGATGGAAGCATTGCTGGGCAGTATTGTAATCATATCGGCCTCTCCAGAGACCATGTATAGCTGATTACAGGTAGGCGATTCAGCTCATCCCCTCACTGTCCACTTACACCGAGCAAAATCTTTCCGCTCTTTCAACCCACAACCGCGTATCACTTTAGAGGAACCAAATCAACATCTTTTTAGGGCAATCCGAAGCCGGAACAGCACTTGTCCACTTTGTTCTGTTCCATGGGGAATTGTCGCATTCCCCGAGCCGGAGAAAAAAAAAAAAGAAAAAAGACACTGTGCTCTCCCAGCTTGTGGAGCTTCGACACCCCTTGGACGGAAAAGCGAGAAGAAGGGATCCCTAGTCCAAGTTGGCGCGTTTCATGTGTCCCAATCTGGCCTACCGCCTCCGCACCCAAATCCTCGGTTTATGGGAGGAGAGTTTGTGAAAAAGGAAAAAAATGCATACGAGTACATGGATGTCCGGCACTCGCAGTCCTCCGCTTAGAAAGAAGCGTCTCAGACAGCGCTCACTCGGGTCTCATTTTGGGCGGGAAAAGAACCAGAAAAACATATGAGAACAACACTGTTGGGAATGTGAAGAGAATGGAAAAGAAAAGCAAATTACACAAAAAGAAACAAGTCCAGAAAAAGAAAAGAAAAAGTGAAGAAAAAGATGAGACACGCAAAAGAGGTCCGTGGTGCTGGCTGTGCCAGTCGCAGACCTGAGCTTGTGATTCGCGTCCTCGTACCGGCACACTTCAAGGCAGCCTCTCTCATCTCCACCCCAACTCCAGCTGTTGGGGGCCGCTGTGAAATGGCACTTTCTCTCTCTCTCTCTCTCTTGCCCCAAGCCGTTGTCAAATGCCATTTCATCTTGTTGCTTTTTGCTGCCGTCTTCTTGGCTGTTTGACCTGATACTTTCCCCCCGTATTACGCACCGCTGCCTTAATCAAATATGGCTTCATAAAAACGGAAAAGCCGCTGATGTTTAATAACATGCCTTCTAAAAAAAGAAAAGAAACACAAGAGGAAACGAAGAGTGAATGAGTATCCACCACCAAAAGGGCCTTTTTTAACTTTTTCCCCCATGTCGTCTACGTTTCTTTTTTACACGGCATCAAAATCAGAGAGCGCCATTGTGATACAGGCAGCACTGTGTGTGGCTTCCGGGGAGTACAAGTAGTACGAGTGACAGCATCTTTTAAGATGAGATTCTCTGGGACAAGGATTTGATCCTAAAAAGGACCTCTGCATATGGTGTGGATGGAGAGCTAGGTGAGCCAGTGATCGAGGAGATGGACGGCAATCTGAGCATGGCGATGTTTGCACATGCAGTACATTTGCCTCGGGAGACGGTATCGTAAACTGCAGCAACGCACCTTGAGCTTGATCAGCATCTACCTAGGCATCAGATGCTATTGAGGAGCAGCAGCAGCCATTTCTCTTCCTCTCCTCCCATCTCCTCTCACTCTTCTCCAATTTCCCCTTTTCCCTTTTTTGCTTGTTTAGTATGCTTCTTCTTCCACTTAATTATTATTAGTACATAAACACCAGTCACGCGCGTTGCTCTACTAAATTGCCACTCAGCCTGTGTGTACTCGTAGCAAAGCACCCTTTGATATTGGCCACCAACTCGAATTACTCGTACAAGATGGAACAGTACCCAATGTACTCGTACACCGGAGTATCACACAGGCCGCTTATTTTCGTTCACACTCACACACAAACCTCAACCCAATCTTGAGCCGCAACGAGATTGCCCAAGCCAAAAGGTCAGCCACAACCAGACTGGCGGACTCTCAGCGCCACTTGCGGAACGGAACAAGACAAGGGGGAGGTTTGTTGCTAGCGAGTTTTAGAAGAGGTGAAGAGAGAGGCAACAAGAACAAGCAACAAGCTAGTTCCCACCAACCGGTGGAGTCTGCCGCAAGTGGTGGGCCCCCGTTTTGGCATCCTTTGTGATGGCCGGCTAGCGGGAGCATTTTCTCGATCCCTGGAGCGGTTGAGCGGCCATCGTTAACACCGATCGCGGGAGCCCTGCTGGGCCGGTAAGGAGATGGCCGGCAGACATGGGCATTTATCATCAGCAAGCAAACCGCACAGTACAGTTTTGATGCCCTTCTCCTTTTTGTCTGCTTGGGCCAGATAATACCATACCAGTGCCTGGTCGAGCTGTATCTGGCTTCGTGCTGGTGGCATTTACCGTTGCTAACATGTACATGCATCCATCACTTCTCTCCCCCCCTCCCTGTTGCCCGTCTGTATGCGGCTACTTTACGAGGGACCACGCCTTGCATTGCACAAAGCAATAAGCACCATCTGATTTAGCTCTTGCTCATATTCTCCGTACGACGTTTCAGCCGGCAGCATTTTGTCTCTGCCTTCTCCCTTGGTCGTAGTTTGAAATCTTGATGCATCGTATCGTGTCAAGGCAAAGCTGTTGATGTGATGGGGTGGATGGTGCCCCCCCTCGTAGGCGATTTTATTCCCGGCGGAAGCCTGCAGCTCCGGGGGGGTCCCAGCGCCACTCCCAGCGCACTGTCCGTCAACCCTAAACACAAGCAGCCTAGGGGGGGCCCCCAGTGACGTATATTTTGGAGCTGAAAATACAGTGTTTCTCTGTACTTACACAGTGTTGTCTGTCCTAGGACTTTGGTTGCGCGCTGAAGAGGGCGGTAAGCGGCGACGGCGATGCTATTGGGCTGCTTCCGTGCGAATGAGGATTCAGATGTATGTCCGCTTGGCAAGGATATTCCGCAACAGATGGATACTACTAATATGTGCTGTCTTTTGGTATGGATACACTTTTTGGTGCTACCAGTATGGAGTATTAAAATGTAATTGTGATTTGGAGAAGGAGAGAAAAAAAGAGAGGCAGCCAAAGTACCAAAGGGGAAATAGACGGAGCTAATTCCATTGGCTGCCTGGGTACGTAACATGCAACACAATTTGCTCAGCAGACAGAAAAAACAAAAACAAAATGAAGAGTGAATGATGCTGTACGATAAACCTTAGTCCGCCCTGCATGTGTCTAAAACGGAGGCAAGATACAGCATAGCGCAGGCGACAAGAAAAGAAGAGGGGCGGAGGCATATACTCGTAGTTCACAGGTGGTCGTCGCACGTGTCGCGTAGCTGTGATGCATCTTCCCAGGGAGGAGGCTGAGAATAGAGAATCCCAATCTGAAAATAAGCCTGGGCTGCCAAGACTGCGTCAAGCACACTTTCGCGGAGCCCCATCCGTTTGAGCACAATGACGAAAGTCGAGGGCCAAAAACTTGCTTGAGATGCTGCAACCCGCCCATGAGATGACGATGACGGGCATTTCATCCGACAGCCCGGTTTTGGAGAAGGGGAGGGGGGGGGGGGGGGTCCCAGCTTTCTTTTGGGGATTGATTGACTTGGTCTGTTTGTCTCATCAACACATGGACTGCATGGGGGGTGATGTCCAAAGAGAGCCCGTCGAGCCTTGGCGCGGGGAAAAGGACAAGGCAGAGCCGTTCAGCTAGTACGAGCACAAGTAACAACGCAGCCCAGCCAGCAAGAAAAAGAAACCAACAACAGGTAAATAGGTGTGGTGACGGTGGAGGTTATCGTGATGAGATCCACCGAAACGGTCATAGGCGCAGAGTTGGCTTGCTTTTTTGCTTGGTGCTTGGTGGCTAGCCGCCCCTCCCCTTCTCTTCTCTCCCCGCAGGGCGAGCGGTGCTTTGGCTCAGGCTCACCTCAGAACGTTGCGTGGTGTGCGCAGACTTGGCCGTTTTGGCTTATCATACGTATGTGTGATTGTGCTTTGATCCATCTGCAGTCCGTTTTGAGAACAAGGCTGCCTGTCGTGACCCTCCCTGCCTCACTTTGGGCGTAGTGATATCGTCAACTGTATCTCATCTCAGTGTGTTGATACCTTACATGACATGTACCTACCTTGACACTGCACCTACACGTACAGCTCTTCGCTCTACCGCTTTAGATTTCAAGCTAAAAAGATTAAAAATTTCATCATCAGTCATTCTGATGCTCCCTTGGCCTCCATCATGTCTCATCGTTGCTCCTCTCTGTCATTGCCATGCCTCTGTTTGTGCCCAGTTGTACGCCCTGCATCCCATCTCTCTCTTTCTCTGTGATCACGGCAGTATATTGCGTACCAGCCCTTTTTCCTGTCCTGTTCCTCCTCCCCCCACCCACCCCGGACGGCGTCGACGCCGTGTCGTTTCTCTGCCTTGGTGCTTCTTTTCGTTCCCCTGTTTGCCCGTAGCCAAAGAAAATCGCCAGCCATGAGCTAGAGTGAGGGCCCTTTACGTCAGGGCTGCCAACTGCATCAACACCCGGGTCGGCCAAAAAGCTGGACCCCACCGGGCCGGCTGGATCCCTGTCGCTCCGTGTTCCGCACGGGGTGCCGTACGGAGTACTCGGCTCGTACTCCGTATGAGGAATTTCGCTGGCCAGGACGCACTGGGGGATGGTAAGGATTGATGACTTTTTGGAGTGTGTGGTTGAGAGACCCCCGTACCCGGCATGCACCCTATCCGATACGGCCAAGCTCCCCCCTCAGCTAGACAGATTGCTTTTTTGCTCCCTTGTCTGTCTGGTTTGAGAGAGGAGCAAATGTCGGTGTCTTCTTTTTTTTTTTTGTGGTGGCCAGCAGCAGAGAAGATGAAGTGCTCCTATTTATTTTACTTGTAATTACCACCAACCAAGGTTCATCCTGCTTCTACTACGTTACTTGCTAGCCAGGTACGAGTACTAACATGACTCTTGTTCTTTTCCATTGCAACATCCATTATACAGTACCTTAATCTGCCCGCGTGCCCAGTACAGTACAGTGTCTATTACTTCGCCATCCACCAAACACACACGAACACATGTGTACACACACACACAGCTCTGCACATTTCGGCATTCTTGCCTCGCTCGCTGTCTCCCCCCCCTGCATAATCTCCTTCGCAGAGCCGTCCGCTTCTCTCTCCGCAGTGGCGGCAAAGAGCCAACAATCCACCTGTCTGTCGCAGGCCCCTGGTCAAACTGCCGTAGCCTTATCCAACAAGCATCAGATTCTGTCGTCTGGCCCACCCGCACCTTTTGGCCACATCCCTGCTTTGCCCTGTCCTTGTCCCGGGGTTGGCACTCGTACCGTGCGGGACAGTGCGCGATGGACACGGCTTCCTGGGTACATTCGCCAGGTGCGCATGCCAGCAGGGGGGAGGTACCCAGCTACTCGTACTCCGTGCCGCACAACTCCACAGCTGCCAGCCCATACAGTGGAGAGTACAGCACTCCCAGCTCCTTCATCCAGTTCTTTGCGCTGCTGCGTTCAGTACTGGGTAGCTTTGTATGCGCAGTCTCTTTGCCACTTGTAGAGATATTTAGTGAGATATACCTGTACTTGATGCACCTGGTACTCACTGTCATGGTAGAATGAATGCAGCCAACATCCACCTTTATCAAATCCTCTCTCTCTACATCCACTACTCGTACAGTACAGTACGGTATACAGTTCACAGTACAGTCCAGCACAGTCTGCTCCTGCCTTCCTCCACCCCACCCCACCCGTGTGTCCACACCTACCCCTGTCGTGCCTTCCCAGTCCCACAGATTGCATCTCCACCCCCCTTTCAGATCCACGCTCGCTGGGCTTTTGCTTGTCTCGCTGTCGACATCATGGCTCCTGCTAGCTGGCCCGCGTACTGCCTACTTGTCGTCCGCTCGCATTCACCTGCGTTGTGCAGGTACCAGTACTCTGTATTTACTCGTATGTACCAGACTGGCTGCACACAGTCTGTACCGTAAGGTAGAATGAATCAAGGTACCTCTCACCTCACTCTCACCTGTAGTATCAAACGCTCTGCTTCGTCTGCATTGCATTGGGATCTTACTCGTAACACAACACAAAGCATCTCCTCCCCCCCTCTTGGTGCTGAATTGACTTCATTCCATTGTGCCCAGTACATCATCGTGCAATCTCTCCAAGATACAAGGTACCTCGCTGTCTTTGCCTTGTCTCAAAACTTGCCACTACGAAGTACAATCGCAGCATCAGCTATAGAGGTAGCATTCTCTCTTTTCGCCTCCTCATCTTTCTCCTTCTCCCCCTCATCGTCAGTGTCTGTGAAATCTCAAACTCAAACCAAACCATCTTTTTTCAGCGCATACCTCATACCTGGAACCGTCATCAAAGACAACAAGCAATCGCCGCATTCGCAACAAAGACAAGCCCCCAACTTCTGTTCCCCTGCCCGCTTCTGCGCACTTTCTGGAGACCCTGCCAGGAAACAAGTCTTCAAACTTGTTTTTTTATCCCTCTCTCCATACGCCATATCCATATCAACCAAGCACAAGCACCAGCAGTCGTCATCATCCCTATCATTCCCAGCATCTTCTCTCCTCTCTTCGCCTTCTCCATACTCTCCACCGCGATTTGGCCATTGCGCTGCTCCATAACGGATTTTTGGTGGTTCCCTGTGGGTTTCTCCCAAATGCTCGTCACTTAATTCAACTAGCCTGCAGCCCTCCCCGGCCGGTTCTTGTTCCTAGGGCCATCCACAATACATCCATCCTCTAGCACCTAGCATTACCCTACCACTACCAATACCTTGTCTACCTGCTTTCATCGCCGCAACCCTGTCGCCTCGGGCTTTGCGAAAGGGACATTGGCCTGCCGATCACTTTGCACCACACAGCCAGAGTCGTCACACCAGGCCAACCTGGGACCTCCTCTGGCATCCCGCTAAAACTGACGCACGTCAACTCACTGACCCAAGGACACACTTAAGACTTCGCTGATCCCACCTTGGTCCTCCCGACAAATCGCTCCCAACTCCAGACGGGATCTTCTTGACTTTTTGGACTGTGTTACCGACTTGGCAATCTTCTAGTCGGGATCCCGCATTTGATCAACAAACCTTCTTTTGCTCTCCCACGCACCACACACACACACGCAACGCACATCACCTCACCCGAATAACGTCTCTGTTGTCAAAGATCACTTAGACAAAAGAAGAAGACGAAGAAAGAAGAAAAAAGAAAGGATTATCGGGCCTTGCAACACAATTACACTACATTACACTTCAATATTCGATCGCCACTACACTGCATATTACAACCATGACCATGACGCTGGATACGCCACAGCAGCAGCGATTTGGGCCCGTCATGAACTTTGACTATCCGCCTCACGGCCAGTCGCCGGCCTTTTCAAATCCGTGGTCGTCCTCACCGTCGGCACCTCATACCGCTGCCGTAGCCGGAAGCAACCTCTATGTTGGCCCTCCACAGCCTTCACTCGCCCACAGTCTCGTTTCCAAGCCTCTGACAGCGCGCGCCCCTACTTCCAGCGCACCTCCTTTACCGTCATACGGTTCAATGCCCGTCACCGCAACCTCTGCTGGTATGTTTTTTTTCTCTTTTCATTCTGTATCTTCATGAAAGTTCACCGTTACTCACCGAAACCCATCGCTAGATCTCCTCAACCTGAACCGCCTACAGACTTCTTCTGCTGCGTATGCAGACGCCACCTACGCCACGACAGCCTCTCCCGTCCACGGCCACTTTGCACCCCCTTCAGCTACTCCCTACGATGCCATGGGCTATGCACCAGCTCCTGTGCGGTCATCTGCCTTTAGTGCCATTGGCCACGAATCTGATGCATCGCGAAGATTCTCTCAACAGTGAGTCGGCTCGCCATCTGCTCCATGAAACTACATGACTGACCTTGTGCGTCCCAAACAGCGTCCACCCTGATGACCGCAGAGGATTTGCCGAAGCTCTTGATGCCAGCCACGGCATGCTCGCCATGAGCCAGGAGACACCAAGAAACATCTATGGCAACCGCAACGACCGATCTTCTGTAGATTCATACGGCTTCCCATCGACCCACTCGACCAGCTCCTCCATATCGTCGTCTGGCAACTTCAGTTCCTACTATGGCGACTCTGTGTCCGATTACTCAACCGCCGGCTCAGACATTGAGTCTGTCGGTTCGAGGACGCTCCCTCGACCTCAGGGAATGCTGTCAACTTCACTCCCTCCTGCACCTCAGTCCATGATGGGCCAGTTCAGCTCCAAGGTCTCATCCAGCACCCAGAAGAAGCACAAGTGCAAGGTCTGCGAAAAGCGATTCACACGACCAAGCTCACTGCAGACACACATGTACAGCCACACAGGCGAAAAGCGTAAGTACTCCATAACCCAATTTGCAGTTGTCAAAGACCTCAAGCTCATCATTCTCATTAGCATTCGCCTGCGAAGTCGAGGGCTGTGGACGCCACTTCTCTGTTGTCTCCAACCTGCGACGTCACCGAAAAGTCCACAGGGGCGATGCTCGATCCGAGGCTGGTTCCGAAGACCACCACTCGGACTAAAGCACCCCTGTGAATTTCCTTTCGGTTGTATCAATAGACATCGTTACGAACTAAGGCCTTGTATGGCCAACCCCTTCAACATTTTTATCTTTCAGCCGACCCATCACTGCATTTTAATCATCTGTAGCAGCATAGAAGATGCATGAGATGTTGTTGCGGGATGGCGTCGGCTGAGAGATTGACTATCATTACTAAGATTTAATTGGGACAATAATCAGACGACGACTTCATCTCATGACACTATTTTAGAGGATGTGGGATCACAAGAATCAGGAGGCCAGGATTTCTTGACGAGATGGCGCGGCTATATGCACCCGGATTTCTGCCACTTGTTTACGGATACCAATGCGACGCATTGGCGAATCAGGCATCACACCAGGAGACCATCTAATTGGCGTGTGATGCCTCTGTTTTATTTCTATCTTTTCATTTGTCATTTTTCAACATTTTTTATTTATTTCCTTTGTCCTTGCTGGAATGGAGGCTTTACAGGGCTACGAATCTCGGCTGGAACGACGGGATACACGAGATCGCTCCAGCCTGGCGTTTAGGGAGTGGGACTTCTTCCATTATTCAAAGGGATTTCATCAAGCTTTGCGTTACGTTTAGCCTTCCTTACTTGGCTTTCATTGCCGATTGCGAGGGGAAGAAGCTGGAGCTTGGTCTCATCACGAAAACAGGCACAGGCGGGAGGGAAGGAAAGGATGGCAATCACGCGGCTTCGCGCGGTGGTTTAGTATTGTATAAATAGGCCCTATTTCATGGTGATGATATACCCATTCGATAGCACTGTGGATCTTTGGTTGAAAACACGAAATTCATTACAACAACTTGCTCGAAAGTGTCTTTGTGTTCCATGGTGTTTGTTTCTCAGCGCAGCTCTGCATGGTCCCTGATGATCCTTCTGCCTACTATCTCTACACGACTCATGGTGCATTAGCAGTTGCTCCATGGAGCAGGAGGCACAGGCAAGGACAGCTCAGGAGAGATGGAAACTGAAAGGCCAGCCAGCCGAGTTGTCCAACGGCCGACGATCAACGGCGCTGATGCCCCAAAGAGGTGAGTGAAATTGAGCGGAGGCGCCGAATCGGATTCTATCAAAGTTGCTGTCTTGTGATCGACACAAGTTTGCGGGAGAGGCGTGTCTAGGGAATATGGCAAATTGCTTAGACTGCTTAGCTTCCCACGCTTGGCTTACATGTAAGCTCTCTCTCTGGATACACTGCAGGCTACGGCTGATGGATGTTTTCTAACTACTGTACGCTACCTAGTATAAAAAAAAGGGATAATATGCATACGCGAGGTAGAAAAAGATGGAGCAGGGGATTGAGAATTTGGGATAAAAGGAAATTGATTGATTTTCACTTCCCCTCTTTCTTTTGATTGACCTTTCTGGCTATCTTGGTGTAACGCTGCGGTGAGGATATATGGATATCAACCACACTCGGCTGAATGCAAAGTTTATATGAAATATGGGAATTTCAATGATTGGAAACAACAACGATTGGGATGAAGGACGAAGTTGCGTGTGTACATGGCCGGGGGATGATCATTTGCTCGAGTAGGAATGGAGGGCGCGTTTCAGAGTCGACACATCACTGCTTGATGGGGTATAGGAGGACCCGTCGAGAAATGTTGTCAAGACCGGACAAGCTTTTGTGGGGGGTAGTAATCTGTAATGCCAAGTTGCGTCTTTCTTTTGCTTAAAAACGAAAGGGTACAGGGAGGCGAGGGAATTGTGGGTTTTTGGATTTCTGGATGAAGATTATGGAGGAGTGGGTATTGGTATGTATGGCAGCATGGATAGGTGGTAGGGGAAGTGATGTTTGGAGGTTGGAGGGCGAAGCGAGGTGTGGTTTTTGGTTTTTGGGGATCGACGAAACAGCTAGTACAGATCTTTATGTTATGATGTAGGAGATGGACATGTTTTTGAATGCTTCAAGAAGGTAGTCATGAGCGGTTGTTTCTATTACTAGTACTACCTACCTGTACCAGACAGGGTTGCTTACATCTATCTAGCCGGCTCCTCTTTATTTTTTCTTTTTTTGATATACCTAACACAAGATGCGGGTTGGTGGGCACGGCATGAGGAGAGAAGAAGAAGAAGGTGTGGTGATATCGCAAGATATGGGGAGGCTGAACTGGTGCCACGATGACGGGATTGCTCCCATTCGCAAAGTTGATTGAGGAGAAAGGGGACCGCATACGTAGGGGGATCGTCCAAGGGGGGGGCTCTTTTGCAGATGGGATGAATCTGGCTACCAGCTACGAATGCTGCATCAACTGGCTTTACCTAAACTGGGAGGGCCAAGTTGACGCTTTTGGCGGTGATGTGCAGTTGTATCAAAAGCTTGTTTTTCTGCCGAGGCAACTTTCTTCAAAGCTGTTTTTCATGTTTGCTGTGTTGGCCGTATTACTTCATACCTATATTTTGTTTTCCTATGGGACATAGATACACGTGAAGAGTTGTTGGGATGATGTGAGCCATGTGATGCTGTCACCGTTACTGGTGGGAGCACTAAAAGCTTCGCGAATCTCGATGGCCGTATCTTGACCAACTTCATTCAGCCGGCTACGGTAAAACAAAAATAGAGAACGTGAACGGAGTGTTGCAACGCTATGACAGCATTCTACGTATGTGGTGACGGAGAGCCTTTGATAGTAGGCGGTGGTGGTGGTGGTGCAAGCAAGCATCTACACTATGTATGTGGCTCGCGGCGAATCAGAGCCTGCCGTTATGCAAACAATGGGAGGCAAAGAAACGCCCGTCACCGTTTTCTCACAGGTGCACACACACACACACACACACAAGACATAGATACAGACACAAGGCAAGAAAAAGAAAAGGGACGGGCTTGCAACCTCCGACGAAAGTGGCGTTTTGATATTGGGGTCCGTTTTGTGCAAGCGGCCGTTTTTTTTTTGGTGGTAGCCACTGCGTTTTTTTGGGCGGAAAGATTTGGTGGGAATAATTTCTGGGAACTAGCAGTTGGAGAAGGGGGGGAACTTTTCTAGTGCATGTCAGGCGCCAGAGTTTTTGTGTTTCTTTCTGTGCTTCTTCCTGTTATTTTGGTATTCTACATATTGAGAGATGAATAGTACTCATCTGCATTTTCATGCTGCATTTGGTGTTGTCGTCAAGGTGTGCTCAACTGCCGGCTGCATGGGCCGGAAGAATGCTGGTACCGTATGACGAAGGAAAACGCACATCGGCCGTCCAATTACATGAGTAGCCCGCCGAAGAATGCCCTTTGCAGTTATTCGCACCATTCCAAAAGAATAAAAAGAAGCACAATACAGTACAGTACGAGCACACTCACTCGCCAGCTAACGAAAACAACTGGGGGAGCAGCAGCACTTTTTGCCCATACTGTACGGTGTACTTGTGTGGTGCACAGGCCAAGTACACAGTGCGTTTTTATCCTCTTCCTCTTCTCTTTGGTGACGAACGAACAAGACAGGGGTCTGGGGGGCGTGCATCTAAAACAAGCTTTGCCCGCGCTGGGCTTTTTCCTTCCCGTCGAGTTTGTTCGAAAAGGGGGCTGTTTTGGGGGATGCTGCTCCCCCGGCCGCAGTGACGTCGGGGGCTATTTTTCGTTGCCATGTGGGAGGTTGAAGATATGTATCATGGTAAAGAAAAAAAGGTTCCTTGCCCCTTGGCTTGCTGGCTGGATTCCCTGTTGGCACTGACTGGAGCCCTCTCGCAGGATGCTGCTGGATACTGCTAATAGAAGTTACCACTTACACCACAATAATACGGAGTATGCTAGCAGTAGTATCTTTCTGCCTAGAATTACATGTACCTATAATATTATATCAGTGGGGTTTCTCACCGGGTTACCTCTCCCGGACTGGGCTGGTATCAGCCAAGAAACAGCCAGTTCGTAAGGAACAGACACATCTCATGCTTGAACCATGAATAAAGACCCAGAAAAAAAACAATCAAGCATTAAACGGTACTGTGGGCCGAAAAAGCTTCTTTCTTTCTTATGCCGCTGACAAGGAGACGGGAGGAGAAAAAAAAAGACGGCGGGAGGAAAAAAAGCTGTTACCTTCCTGTCCTGGTATTTGACATGCCCGCACTATGTAAGGATCGATGTAGATTAATACCTGTCAAGGGAGGTACTCGCAATAGTAGCACATACTGATACGAGAATTAAGGGATCAAGCTCTTACTAGTACTCTTCTTTTTTTTTACGCTTTTCTACTCCTCTTCAGCTTCTCTGTTTAGGGCAGTTGCGTTGTGCTGGCGAAAGGGGGTGAAGGAGGAGTGGGCAATCCAAAGAAAAGAACCGGGGGGCGCGAATCAGGGGAAAGCGGACTTCAGGGGAGCGAAAAATAAAAAAGCATTGCGTTTTTTTAGCCAAGATGCATCGGATCGTATCGGATCGCCCGCCTTGTCATCTGGGTTTAATGCGGTTCCTTTTTTTTTTTGCTGCTTTGTTTGTCGTTGGCGGCCTGTTTGCGGTTAGTATTTGGAGATTGGGAAGAGCTTGGTTTTTTTGGCTGATTCATGCCGAACGTAAGGGCTTTTTGGTGGGACTTGATATTTTTGATTGATAGGTGGGATTAGTGCCGTGTTAGTTGGGTATTTGTTTTTGATTGAAGTTGCCTCTGGTGCTGTAATTCTCCGTCCGCTATGGAGTATCAAGTCCATACTAGAGGTACTCATAGCTACAGGTACATTCCCCATACAATTTGCACAGGCCCTGACTGAGCCATATCTTCAACAATGAAATGTATCTAGGTATAATTTCAAAACAAGAGCAAAAAACCTGATTTTAGCCACTCAATTACATATGCATCCCTCTCCAAAAGAGAAACAAGGACAGCAATTCCCCAAACGCAGAAGGCGCGCGCCGTGGAGGAGGCTTTCCCTGCCGTCGAAGCGCTAGTCCCCAACTAGAACTAGCGCGTTGTGTTTGATGGACCCGGGTGACGTCAGTGGATGCGGCACAAGGGCCCTCGCATGGCGCTAGGGGCCCCACATAGTATGGATCTCGAAACGTCATTCTGTAGCGCCGTCATTGGGCAGCGGCTTCATTGCAGGATTGTGCTTGCGTCTGCTTGTATGCGGGTCTCGGGAATACGACTGTGTACGAGCTACACGCGCGATGTGTGAGTGGTGACTGTACGAGGATGCGAGTGCCGAGGCGAGGGAGAGAAAATAGGTGGAGGTTCTTTTGGTAGGTAGAGATTCCTGTAGTGATACAAGCTGAATTGGAAGCTTCTGTTAGCTTTATCTGAGTAATGGTGCTTGTCAATTAACAGCACCTCCTTTTGCGAGGTCCATTGAGATGGTGCAGATCTCCCTTTCTTCCTCCCGTCTCTCTCCTCTCCTGGATATTAAACAAAAAAAATCCCGTAGCATTTTGATTGATTTTGATATTAAATCACTGATATGTGACAGCCACGCACTGTGACGCAGATTCCCGAGCCACAAGTACCTGCGGAGCTGCACACAGTGCGACCCTGGGCTGCAGGTAAAAGGCATGGACAAGTGCCAAATGTATCAGACTGTGATCCACTGAAGCTCCAGGCTGGCATGCGCTGTATTTCCCCGGGCCACAGCGCTTGTTTTGGGGGCCATGATGCTAACGGACTGCACTGTATTCCTCCGTCCGTCAACAGCGCTTGGGAATAGCATCTGCGTCTATCTAGTCATACTGGCGTTGGGAACTTCCAAGTCCTCATGCCCTTTACTAGACAAGTTCATGTTAGTCCAGCAATTGGCGGAGCCTCCATCTGTCAAACCGTTTCCCCTTGGCTTCATTCAAAGAGTGCCACTGACGTTTCGTATCTTGAAAAGAAAAAACGCCGCAAACAAAAAAGAACAATAAAGTGGACGGGAGCCACCCACGCTGTGGCTTTTCCTTTCCCGCGCACTGATGAGTACCTGATGATTGCGTGGCGCCGTTTTCGAAGGCTTCCAAAAGAACCAGTTTTTTCTTCCATGAATTCATTTTAACGATTCAGGTTCTAACTTTTGCTATGTCGACGGAGGGACGTGAGCTTACAAGAGAAACGGGCGGAACTTCCTTGGTGGGAAATGCCCACCCAGCGCAGCCACCGTCATCATTTTTGCCGTTTCAGAGGGGAGGGCTTGGAGTAGAGTAAGACGGTTGATGCACACTGTATCGGGCCGTGTTTACTTTTTTCACTTACTCTTTCTTTTTGTTGCCAATCTTGAGTTGTTTTGGTTGATATTTGGGCAACGTGTGCTTTGTGGCAGAAACACAGCCTTTGATGGAGATAGGTTGACATGATAAGACCCCTGGCCGCTAAAAATAGGGAGTGCAGGGAGCTGATGTCAAATGAATTTCATATCAAGAAAACAACGACGCCGATATCATTCAATTGTGTCCATATACCCATATACTTGGTGGTCTACGCAACTGTTAAGTGCATCACATATATGATACCCTTAGCTCAAGAACATGTGAGGACGGCAATAGCATCAACCATGTAACATCGAATACCCGACAGACACACATGAGCCTCGGCTTGAAACACCAAGAGAAGTTTTATACATGGATTCACAGCACACGCACACAAAACACTTGCTCAGTTGGGCTAGCTACTCTAAAAATAATCTGTAACAAGCCAAGCCAGGGCCGCGTCTTCTCTTTTATTTTCTCACCAGTCCTTCCGCACCTAAGCCACATCATCCAGCAACGCCAGATGTTTACATATCGCCATTATCTGTGGCTCATTCTACATTATTGCTTGCTAGCAGGGTCTTTTCCATCTGATTTCTTTCTTTTCTTATGTCTTTTTCTATTTTTGGTAGGTGTCCGTCTATATGCAAGTCGCATGTCTGCATCACAGCCATATTTCAGCGTCTCCATCGCCCACGTATCAGAAAAGTGGACATTTGGCTCCCATCATAAGATGCAGGGTAATAATATAACATCCATAGATAATATACACATCCCATCCACAAACTTATACACATCGACACAGTATCTCTTGTATTAACCCAACTTCCGTCCCTTTTGCCGAGCATCTAAACAGATCCAGCACTCTCCTTGCTGTACTCAACTCGCTGTCCTCTCTGTGGATATGGATACTGTGTATCAATCAATCTCGGACTGCGCGTCTCTAGGTAATCCCTGCTCCGCCTCGAGTTTCCAAAACTGCTTCGCCCCCCTCGGTAGGTCCGGGGGAGGAAAAAAGTAGAGAACTTTATGGGATTATACGCCAAGTACAGCTAAGCTGCCGCTGTCTAATTAAAAATGGCGGAGATATTCGCACAGACGGCCGATGTTGGCATATTACGAACAAACCGCTAGATCTTTACCAGGGGACCTTTTGGACCCCTGGTGACAAGACCCGCCAGCATAAGCTTTTTGGAATTGGAGTAATATGCCATGGGAGGGGACTAATATCATCGAAAAGCACTATAATAGCTTCATCTGGGGTACTAAATTTCCCTTGCTAGCAACTTTTTCGATATTATATTGCCATGGCCCTCTGAAGTAGTCTATTTTGTTTCTATACTTGGCGGCTTGCAGATTGGCAGAGTGTGTCTATATTAACTTGTTTCAGGTTGAGATTGCCTGATAGACACTACGACTACGGAACCCACATCAAACATGTCAAATGACTTGGCGACTGGGCTCGAAATGGTAGGAGCTGCGCAATATGGAGCACGTACAACTTCTCGTATCTCGTACGTTGGCGTGATAGAGAGCCTCACGCAACGTAGCAGCAGCTCTAGCGAACGCGTGACACTTAGGACAAGTTGTTCATTTCGTTCACTCATCTCGGCTTTTTTTCTTTGAATCGTTCTAGCGCTTCGTGTCATTTCGCAGTTTGAAGCAACCGTGTTGGTATAATCGGCTCTGCTATGTGGTGGAAGTACAAGCACTTACTTGAGTAATAGCGACTGAGTTCCGTAATATCTAATACTACTTTCTGCTACCATTGCCATATTCCTCCAGCAGTTGTTATTACTACTATGAGCTCTTAAATCGAGACACGGGATGTGGGATAGCAAACTTGGGACTGGTACTGACGGCTCTTCCGCTCACCTACTGAACAGAAACGACTATATTGATGTAACTTACTGATATGTAGACAGACAAATCTATGTTGAAAATGCACAATTTTCGTAAATTTCGTAGCAATCGCCTGATACGGCACCAAGAAAACATCGTAAGCAAAATAAATGTCCATCAAAGAATTGAGGTTGTTCAAATCTTTTTTTCATGATGAGGCTTCTTGAGACAAAACACCAACTCTACAGAAACCTCCAAACAGACATCTCCAGACAAAATGACAATGCTGGTGGAACATCTCGCCATCTTCACCAAACAATCAATGAGTATACACCACTCGATAGACCCAGTGATATAATCACGTTGACGACACTCACCTCATCAAGCCCACAACTACTCGCAAAATTCAAAACAGTCTTCAAACATTCAAACATTTCAAGCATTCATCCTCAACACCTCTCGCGAGACGCATTACTATTTAATAAATTCTATCATTGCCAACCAGATTCTCTTCTCAGATTAGGCTGCTCCCTATTCTATCCCCCATATGCCCCAGTCCCAGCGGTGCCAAAGGCATATATCTACCTGCCGGCGAGAGGCAACACTTCCACTTTTCTGATTCCACGTCATCCTCTAACCCCCCCAAAACCAAAACCTGCTCCTATCTGCAGCCAATTCCAAAAGAGAAAACGAGAAAAAAAAAAAAAAAAACACGATATAGAACCGCAACAGTCTTTGTGCCGGAGACTGTTTGAAATATATGATACATTTTGAACGAGACCGTAAAAGACAGTCAAAAGAGAGAAAAAAAGAGCATTGGAACTGGGTATCACGGTCCAAACCCAGAGGCGTCTATGCGGGAAGAAAAAGAATAAAAGAGATAGGTTAACGTATTAACCAGTAGTCATAACCTCGTAATGGCGGGAAAGAAAGGTCTTTGAAAGAAAAGCGAGATATCAAAAGAGCCCTTGCGCAAGTGAAAGGATGGCCAGATGTCGTTTTGCTGGAGTTAAATTAAGCGTCTGGCATTTCCTTGTATCAACTCGATTGCCCAAGGTAACGGCATCTTGAGTCACTCTCCTTTGGCTTTTCGACCTTCTCCCCTTCCTTTTGTTTTTATGTTTTTGCAAATCTTTTGAGAATGTTCCAAACTCCTATCCAAACGCCGGACGCTGAATCGGATATGTATGCTGAAAAATTATTATCACGCTGTAGAGTTGTAGCCTCATACGTGCGGTGCTTCCCCAGGCCGGGTTCTCTCAAGCTGTTCAAGTAGTTCACGCGGCGGTATCCGTTGAATGCCGCTTCCACGATCATACATGGAGGTTGGTGCTGGAGTGTATCCTTCGCGCTTCTTGCGTATCCGATCTAGTACGATTCCTGAAACGACGAGGATGACTATGAGTGCCAGCGAGATGGCGAGGCCGATAAGGACAACGAAGACAAGAGGCAAGTGGTGACCTGTTGAAGAGAATGTTAGTAAGAGAAGGAAACTATAACGGGTACGAGGGAAAGCTGAAACATACCGCTAGACGTAAAGAAGTTGTCCTTTTGCGAGAAGACTCTGGCAATGCTTCCGGCCCCAGTGTCCGTGCTGGTAAGAGCATAGGGCAGGTAGCCGGTGCCGTTGTAAATAACAGCCGAGGCCATTCCGACATTGGGGAAAGGGATGGAGCCGGTGAGCATCAATACCTCCCGGTCATCGAAAAGGTTTGACTTGGCGTGGGCCTGGGTCACTGTAAAAACCTGCAAGCTCTGGACAACGCTGCCCTCGGGCGGTAGCAGCTGAGGGACCTGCCACTGTTTGCCGTCATACTTCATAATGAAGGTAGATCCGTTGGGTGAGTTACCAGAGATCCAGATCTGACTGTTGTCATTTGAGCCGGCAGTGATGGCGTTGACAGGGCCGGGGATCTGACTGGCACCGGCAAAGTCTGTCCAGACCTGCTTGTTGGCATCGTACAGGGCAAGGAATCCCGTGCTGGTTCCGTTGGTACGCAAATCACCACCAGCAATGAGTTGAGATTTGCTGTACCACATGAAGCTACTGACTCGTCCGGCCAGGGTGCTGCCAGGTCTTGACCATTGAGCAGTGTCGGCATCATATGTGCAAACACCGGGGCAGTCCAGAGCGCCGGCCTTCTCGAACGAGCCGCCTGCGTAAATCTCTGAAGTGTCAGGCCGAACAGTGACGACGGATAGTGTCTGATTCCCGCCGAGGAGCGACGCAGGTTGCTGACTGGAGAATGATTTGGAAGCAACGTCGTAGGCGATAAGTCCGCTGACGCTGCTGCCGTCAACATTGCCGGTGATATTACCACCTGCGAAGAGGACGCTTCCGTGAAAAGCGACGCTGGTGAAGACTGATGATGAGGATATGCCAGACTTGAGTCCGCTGACGGAGTTGTTGTTGGCACCATCGATGAACACCAAGTTATTAATGGTAGAGCCATCTGAAGCTCGAGCGGAGAAGTGACCTGCGAGAACTGTAATGTTGCTGTTGCTGCTGTTTCCGGTGTAAAAGGCTCCCGTGAGAACACCGGATGTGGGCTCTTGAGAGAGATCTCGTCGCTGGTTGCCAGTCGATTGACTACCGGGCTGGATATGGACCGGGAATTGACCCAATCCTTGATCACTCAGCATCACGGCACCATTGGCCTCCAATTGTGAAGATTCGATGGAGCCTGCGAAGAGAGAATTGCCAGTGGTGAGGTTCAGCTGAGAGGCTGTGAGCATGCCACCAAAGTCAGGAGTCGGGCCATCTAGATTCTGCAGCCAGTTCTCTCTTGATAAGACCCAAACCGCAAAGCCGCCGACAGGAAGTGCTTGAGAGCCGCCAAAGGCCTCGCACTCGGTGAAGGAACCGGTCAGGGCAATGGCATCCTCAGTCACGGCGCTAATATTGACCTGAAATGCCACAACCTGCTCAACCCTGCCATTGACGCCTGCACCCAAGGGGCTCCAGGCCTGGCTCTTGGTATCATAAACCGCCACATGATTCAATCCGCTTTTCCCGTTAGATCGCAGGTTTGTAAAGTCTCCGCCTACGAATAGCTTCGTATCTTGGAGATACATGTCTAGCACTTGACCGTTGAGGCCCCCGTTGAGAGGCATGATCTTACCGCTGGTGTCGATGGCGACGAAATTCTGGTGCGCATCCGAGGTAAAGTTGCCGCCGATATAAGTGACATCTCCAGAGGTTGCAAGAGAGTTGACGCCCGTGTTATGATCAAAGCTTGCACCAAGCTGGTTAACTGCCGAATCGTCAAGGCTGGATGTGTCAATCTTTACTTGACTTGGGTCAAAGTCAAAGAGGCCGTTGAGGTTTCCAGTCGAGTTGAGGAGGGTGAAGCCGACTTTTTGAGCAACAAAGGTCATTTCAGTCAAGTCTTGGCCATCGAGGGGGGTCATTGTGACTTTCGGCTTGAAGGTGTCTGAGGTTCTTTCGATATAACCAAAATAGATTTGATCATACTTGTCAAAGTTGTTGGTCTGGTAGATGGAAGTCGTAAAGTTTGATTGAATGGTGCCACTCGACATGATGCCGGTAATATTGACGCGACCTCTAGTCTGGCATGAGCCATCGGGAACGCAGCCTGGGGTATACATGTTGATAGAGTAGTTGCCAGATTCGATGATGTTGGGCACGAAAACGACGGATGCCGATTTGGACGAAATGGGGCCGGTAAGCTGTGCTGTCAGGTACTTTGAATCGCTCTGCAAAGAAGGCGACTGCTTCCAAGGCCCGGTTGCAGTGGAGCTCGAAGGGAAGGTAATGTTGCACGCTGGCTCGTTGAAAGTGTTGATGGCGTAGGAGAACATGTTGTCTTCAAACAGTTGAACACTATTGAGACCAGCTCCCTTTCCGTACCAGTCTGAAATGTCGAGTTGGAAAGAGTTCATGCCAATTCTATTGACGAAATGAAAGTCTTGGAACTGAACCTTGGGGTCGTGGCTCAACGGGCACTCGCTTGTGCAGCTCGAATTTTTTCCTGTAGCAGGATCGATATAGGTAAAATTCATGATACCGTTGAGTGGTAAGGCGACGAAGCGGAAGGTTTTTGTGCCCCGTCCATCTTGATGCGTATTCCACAACCGCAGCTTGGTGGGCTCGAATCCAAAGTCAAAGGTAGCCTGCCAAGAGCCAGGAGCCTCGTCCTGGGCCAACCAAGTCTTGCCTGAGCCCCCAAGACCATCAGAACAGACGACATTCTTGGGGTCGTCGAAGCCCTTGGTCGAAGCGGAGCCGTCAGCGGAGATATTTGCGGTAGAAAGATTGATAGCCTGTCCATCCGCCTTGTTTGGCGCAGTGACGTTGCCCAGGCCAGTGAAGCTCCCGCCGAAAATGATGTGGCCATTGGATGCCTTTGTAATGGAGCTCACAGGGGCATTGAAGCCAGCAAAAGGTAGATTCGTAAAGTTGCCGTCAACCTTCCACGCAATAGCATTTGTCGAGTTCCCCCCCTTAAGGTTTCCGCCCACGTAAACTATTCCCTTGGCATCGTCGCACAGCAGTGCATTGACCTCGCCCTCGAGTCCCTCAAGCGGCGTAAACGTGGTTGTGTTGGCGTTGTAGAGGGCGAGGGCCGTTGACTTGATACCATCCATACTGGTAAAATTACCACCCAACAAGACGCCCTCGGCACCATCCTTGAGCGTCACTGAGCACATGGCCAAAATCGACGCGTCGGTTGCGGCAATGGGAGCGAGGGCGCCATTTGGCAACTGTGTCAGCAGGTATTCGCTGCCATTTGTGCTCAGGGGCTGTGCGATTTGCTCCTGAAACTGGTAGAGCGAAATCCCATTGAAGTCTCCGGCAATGCCTACGCTTCCCAGCTGGGAGAAATCGAGGTTTGCCGAGGGAGCTGCTGTGATGTTGAAGGCATGTGAAAGCGAGGGCGCAATGATTGCTAGCGACGCAATGCTCGAGCGCAAGGGATGGGGGCGTCGCGCCGCCCGGCGTCGTTGTGAGGATAATCGCATGTTGTTTTGGGCGCGCGCTAAGGAGAGATGATAATTCGAAATGATGACGGAGTTCTAGAGGGCGAAACGGCGCAGATTCGGAGCGACAGACGACGCGAAGGATGATGGAAACGTCGGAATCGATGATGTTCTAATGGTCATTTCAGGTGTAGACAGACTGAGGGCGCGGGTTTGAGGCTATCGCATCACGGCGTCTAGGTTTGCGTGCGTGGTGAATTACGAGTAATGTAATCAATCGATCGATGGCTGGGCGGCAAAGTCGACTCGACAGGGAGGCAGAGGCAGAATTAAAAATAAAATAAATAACGGCTGGACTGGGTATCGATCGAGAGGGAAACGAGCGTAACAATGAATCTTGAAGCCGAAGCAGCGCGCGAATTAGGAAATGCTCGGGCAGTGTCTCGTCGCCTGCGATGAGTTTGGTGATGGGGGCAATTGGACTGGATTTTTGATGGAGCAGGACGAAAGTGGCTGCTGGTTGGGCTCGAGAAGGAAAAGCAAGGAATGCGCGAAATTGCTCTTGTTGCTCTTCTCTCTGACCTGGCCAGGGCGGCTAAGCCTTATAAGGTTAGTGGCTCTAGGCGGGAGAGGCGCTGAAATCAGGAACGCTCCAGTGCAGTGCGAATGGCTTCCAGTGGTTAGATTTGCCTGAGTTACACTGCTTGGGTAGAGAAGCAGCCCAAAGTTGATGCTATCGAGCGGTGTGGTTGCTGGTCGGGAACGAAGCGAGATTTGTGCGCGACGAGATCGAATCGGCCTGAGAGACTCTCACCAGCACACGTACTTTGTGCTCAGCCTCACTAAAATATCACACTGCTGTACAAGGTCCCGTGCTGTAATACGACCTGGACCGTTGGTGCGATAGAGCTTCGTGCGACAGTCTGATGATTTAGCGGCAACTAGTAAGGAGTCGAGAGAGTACGAGTACAATACTGTATGTATGACTAAACTCGACGGGATCAAGTGAATGGATCGTGAGCTGTTGTCAATCTTGAAACGAGGGTGCAAAGAAAGACAACACGGGGTGAAGAAAAGAGTGACAGAGGCTTTGTTAGTGAGCCTCGAAACAAATGAACAGGGCTAATAATATCTCTCCACCGACGGCATGAGACGCTACAAGTAAGGCTCTTCTATTAATGTTTTCAAGAGAACAAAAAATGGGCAGATGGCAAGCCCTTTTACCGGAAACACCCCTGGCAGCGTTTGCGGCTGTGAGATGCATCGGAGCACGGCTCTTGTCCACGCGGGATTCCTATTCGCGGAATGCGTCGTTGCATCATGTCAGGGGCACAGCACAGAGCGTCGGTCCACTCTTGCTTGGCCACCAAACGATGCGAAACGCTGCTACTGTATAATACGACCTACATGGAAACAGAAACAAAGTCCCCGTCGATCCAGTTATAAAGGTTCTACGGAGGCCTGGGAGACGGGACCCGGAAGAGATCCGAAAGACGCACAACACAATCCACGGATCACTCATGGGTGAAGTCTGAAATCATCGCTTCGACATGCCTATTGCTCATCACGCTCAGAAGCCGTAGCTCCTCGGTCCCGCAGCCCATGTCACCATTGTTTGTTTGCTATTGCAAACCCAGGCCGTGCATGCCATCGACATAACACCCACTTGCTGATCATGCCATGAAAACAATGATCCAGGCCCGTTTATGCGAATGCCCAACGTCCCCCCGATGGCATTGAATAGAAACAAGCTGCCATTGGTGAACGCCGTTCGTTTCACACAGTATCTCGCTGCGAGGCACGGGAGCGTCGGGTCGAGTACCTGCGGGAGGGGGTAAAACTGGGTGAAGTGCCCTTTGAGATGTGTTAACCGCGAAACACCCACTGCCGCAGATGTTTCCCATCTGCATAGCCTCATTCTATAGATAGTCATGCCAATGAGCGAGAGCTTCATTCACACAACAAAACGAACACAAGCACTGAGAAATCATTCATTCGTACCTGGATTTTCTCATAACAAACAACAACTGCCCAACTCTTCATTGGGTCTTGTCTTGCTGCGACGCCCACTTTGTCTTATACTCCCTTGGACTCTCAAAGGTCTTGGGATCTCCAGCCCACATTCCCTTGCGCTTCCTCCTCGCCTTGGCCTCGGCCCTCTCATATCGCTCCTTGAGCCCCCCAAACTCGCTGCCAGACTTTGCCTCGTAGACGGTGGCTAGCCCGCTCTTGATCATCTCCAAGCCGACATTCTTGCGTAGTAGAAACCGGCGCACGTAGACGGTCGCCACGATCCGCTGGTACTGGTCCGTCTTGTAAATGTACGCACGCACGTTTCGGTTCAATATGTACTTTCGAAGCCACTGCAAGGCCTCGTCTGAGTAGGGCTGAGCTGGGTTTCCAAAGTGTGCTCCTTCTGGCGCATCAATCGCAGCAATGCGAATGGGTATCTATGATCACGCTCCAGGTTAGCAACCACATCTTCTTGATAGAGGCAAGGGAGAAAGAAAAAAGATGGTCCTCACAGTCCGTCCCTTGAGCTCTTTTCTCGTCTCAGGGACCTTTCTCAGCCATCCCCAGCCCACGGCTCTTCCTCCCGGCGTGTGGAACAGGTGAAAGTTGTCGCCGTCGCCAACGCTCGTCACCCTGCCAAACAGACTCCTATTCCGAAAGAAATTGGGCCGCACGTAGGCAGCGCCTGGGATTCGGCGCAGGTAATTCGCATAAAGCTGCAGCGCCGCGAGGCCGACTAGAGAGAACCCAACCACGGGTGCCCATTCTTTGGCCGCTGCTAGCGGACTCGAATCGCCAGTGCCCAAGGAATCTGGCCATGAGACGGGCCGCTTCTTGGGCTGATCGTCATCGCCTGCGCGCTTGTCGGGTGCTGAGGCTCGAAATGGCCATACCATCGTATTTGCGACCAGTAGGTCGACTGTGTTGAGTTTTGAACGGCAGGCCGAGATATGAGGCTGGCCGCTACTAGGTAGTCTATGTTCCACAGTATGGAAAATCATGGACTGGTTTTATAGTGGCGTGTTCGCTATAACGGTGCTGCACAGTGAGTTCTCCGCAGTGACATCGAACGAGTATCAGCAAGACTGTAAAGACGTCTACTGCGGAGAACAAAGAACAGAGCTGGCAAATGGCATCCAACGACATATCATTGGATGCAGTCTGCCTTCGAATATCACGATTGACAAGTTTACGCAAAGCAAATTGCAAGAATATCGCCGGATTTATGGAAAAAGGAGTCATGGCTATATGTTTCCCATCATAAAATTCATCTACACCTGCCAATAAGTCACAAACCTCAAAACTAAACCCCTGCTCTAACGAGAGGCTACATCTACTCAACAAGCCATACATAAATCTACAATTGGCCGGAGAGGGAATAGAGGTATGAAGCTCTACTCTTCTCTTTAGCTGCCCTGCACCTTGAATGTCCTGCCACTGGCCGTCTTCCGTTCCTTTTCCTCGTTCTCTGGGCGTGCGCGGCGCAGCACTTTACAATTGTCAGCATTCTGATAAAATGATCATATATACACACGCCGTATTGGGCTCACCTTGCAAAAAGTCTGCGGTTCGCTTCCTCATTCGGGAGTGGATGTATGCCTTGGAAGCCTTGATGTGGTAGTGGAAGTTGTCTCGGAAAGTCTGAATGTGGGAGATGACAGAAGCCATCTTCTGGGGGGTGAGGTGCCTTGGGAAGAGGACTTGGACGAGTTAGCACAACCAAGTCTATAGTAGTTTGATAGCCCATCCTGTATTTACCGAATGTGACGTATCCAATTTCTCCAGATCCAGTATCTCGCACGCCGGGGACGCCCTGCAGCTCAAGCGGGGGGTCGTTTCTGAACAGCACCTGGGGTGCATTCTGAATGGCTCGTCTTCGTGCATCGACAAACTCCTGGATAAAGACCTTTCCGTACACCCTGTCGGTTTCCTCACGGAAGATTGTGCTGAAGATGACTGTGACACGGTCGTGACTAGCCTTGATGTAAATGGCCTCCTCCTCTCGGTAGTGGATAGCCTTGACCTCGCCGCCTTCCATCACGCCCTTGGGGGCATCTTCCGAGCTAAATTTGGAAGCCTCCTCTTTCAGCGTATAGTGCTCCTGGTATGCCTCCTCGAACGGCGCAGCCATTGCGTGGCGCTTCAACAGGGCGAACTGCATCGCCAACGCGTCGCGTTCCTCTATGTTCCCGAGTAAGCTTAATGACCGAGAAGAAAGAATGCTTCTGTGATTCGCAATGGCCTACCCTTGGACTCGGGCAGGTTCTCTAGATCAACCAGCACCGAGAAGTCGTAGCCGGGCTCGACCGGAACGACATACTGGCCATATTCGCGCTGGAGAACCTGCTCCGCACCGTATTTGGCCAAGTCCTTGAAACAGCGGATCGCGATGGAGAGTAGAATCTTTGTCTTGACCTCAGGAGTCGAGATGTGGAATGTCACGCCGTCGAAGTCGGATACGGTCTGGTCGATGTGTACGGGCGGGGCACTATGCCGCAGTCAGCTCGGCTCATCTTCAGGGCAATGGGTCATTTCGTACCCGGAGAATCGTTCGGTAAGCACCGACTGAATGAGGGCGTTCTGGTAGTCGAGAAGAAGCATCGTGGCGGCTCGGTCGTGGCAACTGCTGGTGAGTCTCTCCGGATCGTCTTGGAGCTGGTTGACGACTCCGACCCCCGTGGTGGGGCTGAGCTACGTTGCTGAAGACGTCAAGCTTGGGGGGCAGCTCGCCACGTGACAGCACTGAGCTTTAGCGCTATCGTAGGTAAGCAGGCCACTGTAACACAGCGGAGCACTGCCTAGCCGAATCCCTGTTATCGATAAGCGCTTCGAAAAAAAATATCCATACCCGCGCAATTGGCTAGCAGCGGGCGTGTAAATGCAAGTTCCTTTGGCAAGAACAAAAGCCAGTATTCGAGGTTGACATCGACAATCATGGTCAAATCATACCTGTGAGTGGCTTGAGAACTATTGATAACTAAGACCGAGGCAATATACTGATAATTGGCGCAGCAAGTACGAGCACGCCAAATCATTTGGCACAGTCCTGTCCGGCTCCTCGAACCTCGTCTGGACGTCCAAAGACCGAACGGGCACTGGCGCAGGCCAGGCCATCACGGCCGCAAACGAAGAAGTCTTGTGCTGGGACATCAAAAAGGGTGAATTGACCGGCCGATGGAGGGATGAAAGATGTTCCTATCCCGTCACTGCCATTGCGCAGAGCGGCGTGGACAAGGACATGTTTGCTGTGGGATACGAAGACGGAAGCATTCGTATCTGGGATAGCAAAATCGCCACGGTTCTAGTCAACTTTAATGGACACAAATCCGCCATCACGCATCTCGTCTTTGACAAATCCGGAGTGCGACTTGCCAGCGGCTCCAAAGACACCGACATCATTGTCTGGGATCTCGTCGCTGAAGTGGGACAGTTCAAGTTGCGCGGACACAAAGACCAGATTACAGGACTCCGATTCTTGGAACCCGAATCCCAAGTGAGCGACGAAGATGGCAACAAAGCCATGATACTCAACGGCGAGGATGCGCCTGACGGATTTCTTTTGTCGACCGGCAAAGACTCTCTTCTCAAGCTCTGGGATCTGTCGTCAAGGCACTGCATAGAAACACACATCTCACAAACAAATGGTGAATGCTGGGCCCTCGGCGTGTCTCCAGACCTGAGCGGTTGCATCACGGCAGGCAACGATGGAGAGATGAAAGTGTGGTCATTGGATTCTGAGGGACTGGCCTCGACTGCCCAACGGGTGGAGGTGAACGCCTCCGCGCAGTTTCTGCAAGACCGGGGAACTCTGTTTCGACAAAACAAGGATCGAGCAACTGAAGTTATTTTCCACCCTCAGCGTGACTATTTCGCCGTCCACGGTTCAGACAAGAGCGTCGACATTTGGCGCATTAGATCAGAATCTGAAGTCAAAAAGGGTCTTGCTCGAAAGAGACGGCGAAGACGAGAAAAGCAAAAGGATGCTAAGAACGACGATGCCGATGTGGAGAATGGAGATGATGCGCAGGAAGACGTATCGAAAGCAGACATTAGCGATGTATTTGTTCAATTCGTGATCTTAAGAACAGGCGGCAAGGTCCGTTCGATGGACTGGGCTGTGCCAGCTGGCCAAAAGCAGATCCATCTAGTGGTGGGAACTACCAACAACCAGCTGGAATACTACAATGTACAGCCCAAGGAGAAGAGCGAAAAGAAATCAAAGGACGATATCCCAGACTATACCAAGGCGTTCTCAGTCGAGATTCCTGGACACAGAGCTGATATACGAGCCCTGTCACTAAGCTCAGATGACAAGATGCTGGCATCAGCATCCAACGGCTTGCTGAAGATTTGGAACATCAAGACCCAGACGTGCATCCGCACGTTTGAGTGTGGATATGCTCTTTGCTGTGCATTCCTTCCCGGAGACAAGGTCGTCGTCGTGGGTACAAAGAACGGCGAACTGCAGCTATTTGATGTTGCGTCGGCCTCTCTGCTGGACAGCGTCGAGGCGCATGAGGGAGCCATCTGGGCGTTGCAAGTTCACCCCGATGGCCGATCTGTCGTGTCTGGAAGCGCCGACAAGAGCGCCAAATTCTGGGACTTTAAGATTGTGCAGGAACAGGTTTTGGGAACAAAACGAACGACTCCCAAGCTCAAGCTTGTGCAATCTAGGACACTCAAGGTTTCCGATGATATTCTCAGCCTCCGGTTTTCACCCGATGCTAGATTACTGGCAGTATCACTTCTCGACAGCACGGTCAAGGTTTTCTTCGTGGACTCGCTTAAACTATACCTCAACCTTTACGGACACAAGTTACCTGTGCTGAGCATGGACATCTCGTATGATAGCAAGCTCATTGTTACGAGTTCCGCAGACAAAAACATTAGAATCTGGGGTCTCGACTTTGGTGACTGCCACAAGGCCTTGTTTGGGCACCAAGACAGTATTCTGCAAGTTGCCTTTGTTCCCCACAACTCCGATGGCAATGGCCATCACTTCTTTAGCAGCGGCAAAGATCGAACTATTCGATACTGGGATGGAGACAAGTTTGAGCAGATTCAGAGGCTAGATGGTCACCACGGTGAGATCTGGTCCATAGCCATGAGCCACAGCGGAAACTTCCTCGTCACCGCCAGTCACGACAAGAGCATCCGTGTATGGGACGAAACCGACGAGCAGATTTTCTTGGAAGAAGAACGAGAAAAGGAAATGGAAGAGTTGTACGAGAATACCTTGACGGCTTCTTTGGAGAAGGACCCTGAAGGGGGCGACGAGAATGGCGAGGTTGCCGCCGCCGGAAAGCAGACCACGGAGACGCTGATGGCTGGTGAGAGAATAGCAGAGGCCTTGGAGATGGGCATGGCGGATTTGAACCTGCTAAAGGAATACGAGGAGGCCAAGCTCACGAATCCTCACGCCATGCCTCCGCAGCGCAACCCGGTTTTCCTTGCTCTGGGTAACATCACCGCCGAGGCCTACGTCATGTCTGTGCTCCAGCGCATCAAGGCTTCCGCTCTACACGACGCTCTGCTGGTGCTTCCGTTTGCCTCGGTGCCCATTCTGTTTACGTTCATCAACATCTTCGCCATGCGGTCGATGAACATTCCTCTTACATGTCGAATTCTGTTCTTCATGCTGAAGACGCACCACAAGCAGATTGTGGCCAGCCGGACGATGAAGGTCATGATGGATGGTATCCGGACTAACCTGCGAGCGGCCCTGAAGAAGCAGAAGGATGAGATGGGAGTCAACATTGCTGCGCTCAAGGTGGTGGGCATGCAGATTCGGGACAAGAGCGTCAAGGAGTACGTTGATGAGACGTGGGAGGAGGAGAACAAGGAGCGCAGCGCCAAGAAGCGAGCGTTTGTACATGTTGCTTAAAGGAAAACGGATGTTGGTGGTGTGAAAGAGTAGCATTGCATATATAGATTCACTGGTGATGTCCTGCCATGGTGCGGGTTTAGGAGTCATTCTGGATTAGGATTCGAATAATTAAAAGAAATCATTTTACATCATTTGCATATCTGTATGTTGACAGATCAGTCGATTCTGTATTTTCTCTACTGTAGCCTTCCTTGCCAATACTGCCATGCTAGCTGATCATGATTAGTAGCTTCACTCACAAGTTTCCCTTCATATGCACACACAACGTGGCTCTAGGTTTGGTAACAATTCTGGATTAAATTTCGAATAATTCTTTTACATTAACTTAAAATAATTCTTCTTGTCTTTTTAAAAGCGCTGATAAGATTGTCTCTTTTTACTTACTCTATCTTGTCTGTTCTCGCCCAAAATAACCCAAATCCAGCATCACGTGATCCCAATCGCTCAACACCTCATTCAGTACCAACTTGGCGTGGGGACACTCGCTCATCATGAGCCGTGACAATTTCACCCATGAAAAGCGACCTCAAAAGATATCCAACACTCCCTACAAAAAACCTGGTTAAAATTTACAACAATTCGAATCTCAGTCATCACCTTCAACGCTGCACATCGCACCGCATTTGGACTGAAACGTCGTTTTTGGACCTCGAAAATTCACCCCGCTGCCTGGGACATTGCTTGAGAAGGGTCAGCTGAAATCGGAATTCTGTCATCATGCTCTTCTTCAGGTAAGTCTTTCCCCCTACGATCCTTATCAACACATGATGCAGTATCAGTATCAAATGGTAGAGAGAATGAGTGCTGATTCATTGGGGCTAGTTTCTTCAAGACGCTCATCGACCATGAAGTCACCGTGGAGCTCAAAAACGACATCCAGCTCAAGGGAATTCTGAAAAGCGTGGACCAGTACCTCAACATTAAGCTCGACGACATTCAAGTAGTAGAGGAGCTCAAATATCCTCATCTGGTATGAAGCCTTAGGAACGGTTCTCCCTGTGGGAGTAGTATGACTGACTGACGAATTCTTTGTAGAGCTCCGTCAAGAACGTCTTTATTCGTGGTTCTGTTGTGCGATATGTTCACCTTCCAGCGGCGTCGGTTGATACTCAATTGTTGGAGGATGCTACTCGAAGAGGTAAGATCTAGATGTTGGGGGAAATATCATGTAGCAAAGACTAACTGTGTCTATAGAAGCTGCTGCACAGCAGGCGAAGGCGAAATAACGAATCTTTGGTATGACATGTGATTACTAGCCAAGGAAGAGATATTTGTTATTGTGCTTGAGATAGAAAGGGAAAAAGAAAACAATTAAACACCTGTATTCCTGGATCGGAGCATCGGAGTGTGATGGAATTTACATATGATGGATGGTCACTGGGGGTTGTTGCAGATATAAAGCAGTCATTTGGCGTTTCTCATGGCACGGGCAACGGACCGCCGGTTTTCTCACCAGCATCACTTTGGACGTTTTAATAAAAGCTTTATAATATCCAACTGCTTTGTTTTGGATCAAGATCTACCACCAAGCTCCACCTCCTTCGCCAGCTTTGCCTTGCCACAGCTGGGAATCGTTTTTATGCTCGTCGTCCTCTCCCTCAATCAACGGTCTCACCAACCCCCCCTTTCTCCTCTCAGTCATCCATCTATCAATCCAACCCTTCATTCTCTTCCTCGACTGATCACTACCAACGTTGACAGTGGGTATAACTTTATCAATGCGTAAACTCATGACAAACATGGCCAGCTCCCGAAAACTGCTATGCTCGGAATAAGGAACGCCAAAGCACATGGCCTCCTTCGTGCTACCCCTCTGAGCCACAAGATCCTTCACCCCGAATCTTGTCCGCCACCCTTTCCCATGAAGAAGCTGCTGGGTCGATATGCTACTCGGCGGTGTATTGGCCCCGATAGCCTTGCCGTTTCCAGGCCGAAAGTTCCAGCCGCTGGGGCGGAAGCCAACAATGCGGCTGAAATGCGGCCTGTAGCTGTCCAGATACTCTTGCAGCGTTTCTGCGCGGATCTCCATGAGCATTTGCATATGGACTTGGGCTTCGACAGGATCAGACGTCAGCAGCGAGGTCAATTCCGGATCATCGAGCTGCTTGCATATCTTTATTTTCCCCGGGGATGCGAAAATCTTGGAGCCAAGGGCTTTGGCTATGGCTACGCAAATTCTCTCCTTGCCGATGGAATAAGTACCGCATATCACCAGAAGGCGCTGTTTAGGCCTGGACTTTGCTTTTGATTTAGTATCATCTTCCGATGGTTTGTCGCTTTGAAAGTATTTGCTCATGGTCCCCGTCTCAGCAGACTTCTCAGACCTCTGCCAGACATCGTCAGAGCAGTTGGGATCGGCCGACATGGATCCGCACAGGTCTGCACAGGCTTGGATGACGTCTCCCTGAGGAGGAAAAGAGTATCGTGGATTTAAATACGTCGTATCGAGATAGCAAATGTCAATCCGCTGCTGCCTTGATTTACCCGATATTGAATCTATTACATCGGGTCTGAGTAAGGGATGCTGTACGTGCTCTGGACAAGCCCGAAAATCGCCACAATGCAATATTCTCTTCGTTCGCTTGTTTGGCCCATTGCCAAACGATTTTTGAAAGAGAAATAGAGAGCTCCCGGGACAATGATTGGCAGGCATCATGGTGACGGTTGCGCCCTCTGTCCCGGGAACGTCATAGGGTTTCTCAAATTCCAGCTCAACAACCCATTTGGCCGCAGTTCGGAGCTGTTGTTTGACCAAGCTGCCGGTTACCTTGCTGCAATAGATTGGGCCGTGGCGCCAGTTTGCGGTAAGGCCGATGTAATGGTCGCTGTGGAAGTGGCTCAAGAAGTAGGCCTGACATCCTTCAACAGCGCCATAGCGGAATGCGTCGACGCATATTGAGAATCCCGGCATGATTTTATAAAATGGACATGTCCGTTCGTATGCAGGTCGGCCCCGAGACGCAGTTTCTGCCGCGGCCGCTGTAGCCCAAGCCGAATCTTCCGCATTTCCAGACATTAGCTTAGAAAAAGCACTCTTGGTCGTTTTCTCGGTATTGATCTCAAAGGGATTTGCCTGGCCAGGTCTAGGTACGGCAGCTCGAGCAAATCTTTTGCTAATTTCCACGGCCTCCACTTGATCAACATCCTGTGGCGCGGCGTCTTCTTTCGTATGCAACGGAATAGGATTGCCATCGAGGCATGAATTGACATGTCGCGTGGCTTCGTCTGGAGATATGCCGAGCAAGCTGCCGCCACAAAGTGGGCAGTTTTCTACCATGGCATGATTGTCTAAAAGGTCGTCGAGGTCATCACCAGGAACTCCGGTCTCTTCAGCTTCAAGCCGGGCCTGCTCTCGCATGAAGCGCATTTCCCGCATCTCTTCACCTTCAAACTCGTCTATTTCGAAATCGTCCAAGTCAGCGAAGTCCCCCAGTTGGTTAAATTGAATATCGGTCGAGGTTTCTTGCTTGAGCAACGGCGGCGGTTCATACTTGACATTGGCATCCTGGGCTTCCGCGGTCTCACTGGATGGTTCCGGCTGAGCGGATGGAGGTGATGGAGCAGCGGTGCTGGCATCCTTGGTTTGCGGCGGTGTGACCGGCTTGGAATTGTCGTTGTCGTTGTCGTCAACATCGTCATCTTCGCTGTCAGAATCCATGACAAAGGGCGTCTTGATCCGAGGTCTAGATTTCTTTGGCTCGTCTCCGTTTTCAGGTTTTATCGATTTTATTGTGCTATCATGGGAAGATGCTTCTAATGCATCCGCCGCTTTCTTCTTCGCCGCCGGTTGTACAGAATCATTGCTGACCCTCCTCTTTTTATTCGGAGCTTCGACCTCATTGAATCTTTTTCCATCGTCACGGCCATATAAGTCATCCTTTTCAGCCGTTTCCGCAGGTACCGCACCGACAAAGAGCGAATCTTCTGGTTTCGCCGTCTTCTGGAAGAAGCTCAGGATGCTGGCGTTGGGCTTGGCAGGTTTCTTATTGAAGCTTGAAACCGCGGCTGCCTTCTTCGGCGTATTCATCCGGTTGGTCTTTGTAGAGGTGACCATGATGGCGGATGCTGAAGCTTCGACACAACAGCACCGGATTCTGCTTGCTTGTACGGTTTCTACGTTAACGTTCTATTACACGTCTGCACACGAACTCGCGTAATGGCTTGAATAATGACTTCACGTAGTCACGTGTATGTTAAGTGGCGGGGTGTGAAGATTACATAATGCTGGATTATTCTATTTTTGGACTTGGAGTGTTGATTCAAACAGAATTTGGAGATTGAGTAGATCAAGTCATAAATTTGAGTCTTTGAATAGAAGAATACAGTTGTAAATGCAGATAAGAAAGCCGAAATGATATTAGGATAGTAGAAACATTCCATTATTTGAATATCAATTTGTCGCCATCAAGGCTTTCCTTTATTGGAGCATCGCCTTAGAATGCCCGCGGTGTAAAAGATGTCCCGTGCTGGGATTGCTGATAACCCGAATCCCCAAGAGATAGTTGATGACGCTGCTTGTTAGTTAATACTTTTCATGTGCACTCCTTATTCAGCACTATGATATGATGCCCGAGAGCTTATTTCGAGATGCGCCCTCGTGTTCCTTGTTTCAGCTGACTAGCGTATCTGGAACGTATCTGGGCTTCGTCACCGTCACCCTTATATAACAATCGGTACTTTATGAGACGTCGCAACTCTCGGGTTTCTACAAGTACCCGCCGCGCCTCGCTGTCTCATCTTCCTCACCATACTTTGCATCTCCTGATAGGCGTCAACACCATTAACATACCTAATTACAATACCTATTTACTTATCTTGAGCAGTGCCCTTAAACATTACAACCCCTATTCTAATTATCATTTACTTATATCCAGCAATCATGAGTTGTGAGTCTTCAACTGCCATCGAATGGGCGCGGAATGCACTGACAATCTTGAAGCGTGGCTCAACACAACTGCGACGCTGCAGAATGTAACAACTCTGCCCGCGGGAATCACAAGTGCCAGAGCCCTAGAAATCATACAAAATCACAATCTTCACATGCAGTGTGATCCTCACATGGTCAAGTTCGAGCCCATTCCTAAGCCATCAAAGGTTGAGACCCCAACTATCCCAGCCAACAGAGGGCTTGTCGCAATAGGGGAGCCTGAGTACTACTCTGTGACGGATAAGGTGCACACGCTTCCTGCTGGGCTGTGGGACTCCAACGTTGAGAGCACAAATGAGTTTGTGAATCTGGAAAAGGGCGTTTTTGTGAGGCTGTACAGCCCGCTCAATGTGGTGATGGAGACGGTCTGGACAGTGAGAGAGAATGAGAGTGGTGGGATCGAGCTGGTCGAGGATGTTCTGATCAAGGCATCTAGACTGCTGGTTGGCACGGTGAAGAATATGTGCAGCCAAAACTGGACAACGTTTCACGGCAAGATTGTGAATCTGATGAAGGAGAGTCCGGCGTCATCATAGGAGTAGGTGGGCAAATGCAATGCATGTCATCTTGTCAGCGTCTCAGCAAGGCGGGGGAAAGGAATTACATGTATGCTTGCTCCTCGTTGCAAGGCAAAGCGCTGTATTAATGGGATTCCCTTTTCTTCTCTTCTCTTTTCGTTTGATGGCTCTATCCTGCTCCGAATATTGGCAATAGAATTATCTGATGGGCTTCTCCTCCCTTTCGCGTGTCTTGTGCTTATTCTTATTCGCTGCAGATAACGATGACATTCCGAGGAGGCTAAAATTGGCACCGCGTTGCGCCAGCCAAACAAACGAATGGCTGAGGCTTCACGCGGCTAAACCCCGCCTAAGCGCTGCGCCTCTCCCTTGGACTTCAATGTCAGGCATCTCATTTGATCTTTACATCTTCTCTCGAGACGAATCATTTGCATCCACGACATTCATTTCATCTGGGGCTGGTGAAGCTGCATGAAGAGATGGCTGTGAAGAACCCAAGCCAATCTCTTCACGAGTGAGCTGAGCTGAGCTGAGCATTTGTGTTCTTCTTCGTACGAGATCAATTCCATCACCAAAACAAGCAGTCCAGTCCATGATAACAAAGCCATAATCCAGCCATCAGAGGCCCGACGCAAAAATGTCCCTCCAGGTGAGATGGCCCGACGTGTCCGTCACAAAGCAAAAGGCTCTCGAAGATGCAAAAAAGATGCAAAATGCCGTCTTCGAGAGCTGCACAAAGGCCGGCAAGCAAGCCCCGCAGTATGAGCTTCAAGAGCTCGTTGGCAAGGGAAGTTTTGGTCGGGTTTACAAAGCGACCGCCATGAAGACCGGCCAGTTGGTTGCCGTCAAGATCATCGACATTGAGGAGAGCGACACCTTGAATCCCAAGCTGGCCGACACTTACAGCGACCTGCTCAAGGAGATTAATGCCCTGCAGTTGCTGAGCGATAGCGGGGCCAAGAACATCAACCACGTTATCGAGGCGCTGCCGGTTGGCCAGTCCATGTGGATGGTGACCGAGTATTGCGCCGGTGGGAGCGTTGCTACGCTCATGAGGCCAACAGCCCCCGGCGGATTGTTGGAGAAATGGATCATCCCCATTGTGCGTGAAGTTGCCGAGGCCATTCACTGGGTCCACGGTCAAGGCATCATCCATCGCGATCTCAAGTGTGCCAACGTCTTGGTCACCGAGACTGGCGATGTTCAGCTGTGTGACTTTGGCGTTGCCGGTGTGATCGAAACAAAGGTTGACAAGCGGACAACCTTTATTGGAACTCCTCACTGGATGGCGCCTGAGCTTTTCGATAAGGATGCATCATATGGAACCGAGGTCGATATTTGGGCTTTTGGTGCCATGGTGTATGAAATTGCATCTGGCTTGCCACCAAATGTCACTGCTGGAATTGATTTCTCGAGACTAGGGTCGCATCTAAAGCATCATACGCCTCGACTCGAGGGTGATCAATATTCAGCTGGCTTAAGAGATTTGGTGTCCTACTGCCTTCAGCACGACGCCGCAAAGCGGCCAACGATCGAGCAAGTACAGCTCCACAGATATGTCCGCAACACGGAAGAGTCACACCCGACTTCCTCTCTCGTTCATCTGGTTCGAGCCTTCAAACTGTGGGAGGCTCAGGGAGGAGATCGGAGGTCGCTCTTCTCTGCCGGCGGCGCCCAGGGCTTGGCTGATCTCTCAGCCGCAATCTCCAACGACGAGTGGAATTTCAGTACGACTGCCGCCTTTGACCAACAAGTCCTCGACCAAGGCGATGCCCAAGATGTTTACGATGTGTATGGGTCAAAGGTGGAATTCAATCCAGAAGGCTATGATGAAACATCTCGTCCACAAAAGCCCAAATCACGAAGGAGGCCTCCACCTCATCTTCCTTCGGTGAAAGCACCTTTGGAGAAGATCTTTGATCCGAATACTATATCTACCTATGAAGAAAACTCGAGAGCATACTATAGCCAACCGTTCCAAGCCCCCATATCGGATCTACCTCTTCGAGACGAGACCGCACCTACGCCAGATGTCAGAGAATCTTTGATTGACCTGGACGTATCGCTTCACGGCGGAGAGCTGTCGCAGTTTGTCGACCTGGACACTATCAAGCCCAGCAATATTGATTCGCATGCATCTTTGGATTATGACTTTGATGATGCAAGCTTCGTCAGGGGGCCGATGAGCGACCCAATCGATCTCAAAGACAACCGGCGTACTCAGGATTGGAAATTTCCTTCAATGGCGGCGCCTGTGTCTGCCGATCCGCAGGAATTCAAATTTCCTTTCACCAACAATCTTCCCCCGCCAGATGACGGCCGACCTGCACTTGTTCACCACGCCGCCACCGAACCGCCCTATCAACATACTGCCAGCCTTAGCGAGCTTTCGCAGACTGCCTCGGCCGACCATCGTGCGTCTGTGGGGAGTTTGATAGATCTCGACATGAGCTTCGCCGATTCATCGACTGACTTTACACGCCCTTCGACATCTCATTCTGATGTTGGTTCTATTAGCGGCTCGGAGATTGGGGGCGGGAATCCCTTTGAGCTGGAGAAACACGCTTCCCTCTACGTCATGAATGCTACGAACCGAGAGCCCTCGATTTACATCTCAGATGACTCTGAGTATGCGCACGTGCTCACGAGTATCCCGGACCTCTCGTTGGATGAAGAGTCAAAGCATCATGATGATTCTCATATTAATAGAGAGCCCAACACCGCCGTCTTCAACGAAGGCCGGCCCTACTCTCTAAGCGACTTCGCGGATATGGATCCTGAACTGCCCCCAGAACCAGCTCCCGCCCCAAGCACGCCTCAGTATGCGCCGTCGCAGTATGCATCTTCGCAGCGAGAATACTCGCCGCGTAGCCGGTCTCCGCATAGCCAATCTCCGCCCCTTCCGCGTCCGCGCCCTGCTATGCGACACTTTGAGGCTCCGCTGCCTCCTCTCCCGGCGGCTCCTATGCCGAATGCCATGCTGGGACAGGCTTCGCCTGAAGAAGTTAGGAGTGAGTTGAGGCGGTTGGCGATGAGTCTTGGGGACCATCTTACGTATGTCAACTCGTATTTGTCGACTTTGCCTGTTAGGAGGAAAAGTACGCATACGCACTACTCGTTGGACCCGGAGGGGGGTGCGATCTAAACTTAAGGCGTTTTGTGATTATGGCTGGGAGAGAGGGGCGATGTGATTTTGTTATTTAGGGAAAAAGGGGTGTTTGATGGTGATGGATGAGGAGAGGCACAACATGTCTGTACCATGACAAATGGACGTTAAAAAACAGCACTTCTTTGCTTTGTAAAGCTTGGTGAAGGGAGATCATTGCAACGCTAGCAATGGTAGATTTACGATAAGGCGCGATGGATAAGTCAATTGTTGGATTCAAAGGGAATTTGTGTTTAGGTTTCAATATATCAACTCTGATTTATTTTCACGTCATGAGAAGCCAACCATGTTACCCATCAACAAGGCCTGGTACTTCTCAATCGCCTCCCCAAGCTTAATAAGTACGCCCGCAGATAACATCTTGACCTCGTTCTCTTCTCCTCCATCTTCACCCCGAATCTTATTAAACACCGTCGCAGCCCATTCCCGCGTCTCCATGACCTCGCGCCCCTGAGTCTCGCACAACCTTCTCATATCCCCATCATTAACCTCCAACAACGAAGCCATAGTGACGAGCCACCCTTTCAACGCACCGAGATCATCTTGTGTGTGGATCCTAACAGCAAGAAGTAAATCCCACAATTCAGTGGTGAGTTGCGGCAGCGAAAGCGTCGAAGGGCCTGCTGAGTGGATGATTATGCCCAGTGTCTGAAGATACAATGCTAGCAGCGCGGGGTTGAGGATAACGGGGCGGGATGATCGAAGGGCGACCTGGAAGTGGGCGGTAAGAGGGTAGAAGAAGGATTCTGCGATGAGAGCGGCGGTGGTATTGGGGATGGCACGGACTCGGGGCTTTGCTTTGGTCGTGGACTTGTAGCGGGCTGTGAAGGTTTGGAGTTTGAGGATGTCGGGTCCGGTCGTGGCGTCGGCTGCCTTGGCGGCCATGGGTTGCAAGAAAGAGGATGTGAGGGATTGCGTTATTGTATCTAGAGCGGTTGAAGGTAGTGCTTTTAGTTGAGATGGAGGCTTCGCATCGCCCTGCTTGGGTGAGTCGAGGTATAGCTGCTCAATTTTCTCCGGCAGTCGCTTTGAAGGGAACGATGCATTGGCCTGGTATTCCGAGACATCGAACCCAGCGAGTTCTCTGGCCGATAACCCAATGGCAACGAGCACCTGCGTTCGCTGCGACAAGGAATAGTCGCCCTCGAAAAAGGTCCGGGAGAACCAGGGGGCCATGGATTTCGGCTGAGCGACGATCAAAGCCATCATGCCCTGAAGTTTTAAATCTGAAAAGTTTTCTATATCAAATTTGTCTTGCAGTCCGACGAACAAGCCAGCGAGCTCATCTGCGTGTGAGCTCACTTCCATGCCAAAGTTTGCTTTCCTCCGAATCAAGAGCGGTGCACTCTGCAGGGCCAACTTTTGCTTGTCATATGACTCTGTGTCGCGAAGATACAGAATCAGATCACGGATATAGACGGGGGCCTTTGGTTTATTGCGTTGGACTAATGTAGCGTCGTCATCGGAATCTTCTGGGTCAGAACCTTTGGCATAAGGGATGAAATCTTCTTCATCGTCTGAGGAATCAATTTCTTCGATGATAGCTATGGGTTTAATTGTCGAGATGTTGGGCTCGGGTTTTGCTTTGGGTTTTGCTTTTGGCTTTTGCGTTCGTTTTTGAGGTGGTCGTGTCTCCTTCTTTATGGGTAGTCCTGTAAATTCTGTCTTGAGGATAGGTTCAATCGAGCCAACCTCATCAGAGATGGTAGTGAGAGATTTTAGCCACTGAGCCTCCTCACTCTCTGTCTCCTCCATATGAAAGTCAAGTTTCTGGGTCTTGCCGTCCATCAAAGTTGAGAGGGATTCTCCAACAACTAAACCCAAGAATCGGGCTCTTGCTTGAGTTGCTGCAATTCGATTTGAGATTGCTGTCAAGTAGGAACCAGATCTCACAATTATTCTCAGCTTGATGGGTGACAGTCTGGAGATGTACCCTGCACTTAGCAGCAACACTTCTGTATGGACTAAGAGGTGTCAGCGCGCTGTGCAATGTGAGCTGTTTGAAGGAGCCGTACCGTTTTGTTGCAATATTGCTGCATGTTTGATGTATAACTGATCTCCAAACTGGGCCAAGCTCTTCTCAAACACCGTTGTAATACCATCCTTATTTTGAGCTACAACCGCGAGAATGGCTCTTCGAATGCCTACAGCGTCTCCTAGGCCAGCACCAGAGGATGAAGCACACCAGTTAACGAGATGGTTATAGAGAGTATCATTGCCTTTTATGACTGCGTCAATAATACCAGCAACGGCAGAAATGAGCCCTCTTGAAGATGGATGGTCCAAATCAAGACTGTTTAATTGCTGAGCAAGGTGCTGTAGTAGGATATTCAAGGTCTTCCTGGCGCCATGTGGCTGAGCAAAGCAAACTTTGGCAAAATCCTGGGGATTATTTCCCTTCTGAAGGAGAAGGCCATCAATGACGGTCTTGACAAGGGTTTCTACGACATGTAAGTGGAGAGTAACGATGTTGATATCTGTAAAACGTACCAAGATAGCCTAGTGACATTCCTCGCTGGAAAACGTCTGAGCAGAAGTGTAATTCGCTTTCGTTTCTGATGAGTTTAGCCCAAGCTATGACATTATGACCGACCCATTGCGAAAACTTGGCTCCATCAGCCGGCCATGTTGTATTGGAGCGAACATTTTCTGATCCAGCAGCTTCAATTGCTTCGGCGGCGATAGATTGTATTCGGCCGCCAGTAATTAAAGAGAGCAGTGCCTGGGATTGCACCTTTTTCAGTGTTTGAGCACCCAGCCTCTCCGTTGAAGCTGTCCACAAGGTTTGAATGGCATTTTCACCGTCCAGCACTGTCGCCAACAAGTCGAGGAAAATGGTAATATGCAGCACCAGATCAGGTCGCTTTAATTCTTTGGATCCAGACTTTTGCTCTTGTATGAGCGCTTTGAGATGAGAAAGAATTGCATTGAGCCCGGTGACGCTTTGTAAACATGTCACAAATAGACGTAGGTCGTGATGATTGCCCTCAGCGTCGTCATTTTCACCACCTTCTTTCAGCAAAGTCCAATAGTTGGAAGCGATATCTGTAACCAAGACGTGAGTTATCGCTGCGCTTTTCGGACCTGGCACGTGGACATTGAAGCTATCTGTCTGTCCATCATCTTTGGTGAGGTATCTCAACACCTGGACAAGGGAATCGTAATCCGGCTGGTTTCGAAGAAGCTCCAAAGCACCATCCGGTGAGTCTACCTGAGAGATCTTGGGAATTTCGACCACCCTCTTAGTCGAACTGACCTCGGATAGAAGCGGCTGGGCATCTTTTCGGGGCTTGAGATATGTGGTGCTGACCGGGGTCAGTAGTTCGTCCATAGCCGCTACCTTAAGCTTCTGAAGATATTTCAGAGCAGCGGCAGCGACAGTTGTAAGGCCATCAAGCCGATAAGATGGTTGATTATAATGAAAGTAATTCCAAGTTCAAGCACTGGGTAAATGAAAGATGACCAGCTCTTTTACTGTTTGCTTGTGGTTGTTGAAGCTTAGAAAGACGCAGAGCTACTAAGCCGCGAACAAGTGAAGGCCAGACCCCACATTCACCTGACCTCACCGACGCTCACCGACCTCCACCGAGCCCAAGGCAAGCTCCTCCCCACCTTGCCCAACAGCTGCACGGAGCTTCCTCTTCCTCCTCCATACTCAGCACAGCACCTACGAATTCCACGATCTTTCCACCTTTTCATATTGGTATTCTAAACTCTAGGTTGACCATAAGTTATTACGAGATGAGTGTCGAGACCCAGCGAGCAGCGGATGTCGCTGCCGACAGCGAAACGGCACGATGGTCAGTGCCTGAAATGGTGATGCGATTGCCCGAGCATGTATTGACGGAGATGCAGGAAGTACCTCGAGCAAATCAGACGCACGCCGGGCCCGTTTACAAACCCAGAAGCTGTGGAAGACGAGTTTCTGGCCCAATTCGAGCGGTTCAAGATTCTGTACGTAGCACAAGAGGCGAAGCAGGAGTAGAGGCGAGAGTTTGGCTAACCAGACACAGGGTGATGTTTGTCATACCTTGCACCGATATTTCCTACTCGAGGCTCAGACTAATGGCGGAGGCAGTGGCGCAGGTGGCTTGGGGTGCGAAATCCTTAAGAATCTAGCCATGTCCAAGTTCAAGGATATCCACGTAATCGATATGGGTAAGGCGTATTAAGTATTCATGAAGTGGGCTATCGTTCGAACTAACACGGCATACGGATAAGATACCATCGATATCTCCAATTTGAACCGACAATTCCTCTTCCGCAAATCAGACGTTGGGAAGTTCAAGGCCGAAGTCGCAGCCAAGTTCGTCGAGCAAAGAGTCAAGGGCGTTAAAATCACAGCTCACAATAAACGGATTCAAGATTTCGACGATGAATTCTACAAGCAGTTCCAGCTCGTCATCTGCGGTCTGGACAGCATCGAAGCTCGACGGTGGATCAACGCCATGCTAGTCTCCATCGCAGAGGAGTCTGAAGATCCTGATGGAGTCAAGCCACTGATTGACGGCGGTACTGAGGGCTTCAAAGGCCAGGCCAGGGTCATCTTTCCCTCTTTTACTTCATGCATAGAATGCCAGCTGGACATGCACGCTCCCAGAGCTGCTGTCCCGCTCTGCACGATTGCTTCTATCCCGAGACAGCCGGAGCACTGCGTGGAGTGGGCTCATGTCATTGCCTGGGAACAAGAGAAGCCATTTCCAAAGCTCGACAAGGATGATCCCGAGCATGTCACATGGATCTACCAAAAGGCTCTCAAGCGTGCAGAGGAGTTTAACATTCCAGGAATCACATATTCGCTCACACAAGGAACGATCAAAAACATCATTCCGGCCATTGCCTCAACAAATGCTATCATCGCGGCCGCGTGTTGTAACGAGGCATTCAAGATTGCTACGACCACAGCGACGTGCCTGGGCTTTGAGAACAACTATATGATGTACTCTGGTAACGACAGCATCTATACGTATACGTTCAAGCACGAGAAAAAGGAAGACTGCCCAGTCTGCGGGCGAGAAGCTCGGCCCTTGGACGTTGATCCCAACATGACCCTCCAGGACCTCTTGGACTCGTTTGCCGTTCGTCCCGAAGCTCAGCTAAAGAGGCCATCCATACGAGCGGAGGGCAAGACTCTTTACATGCAGGTTCCGCAAAGTTTGGAGGAGCAAACAAGGCCAAACCTGAACAAGTCGCTCAAAGACCTGGGGCTGGAGAATGGCCAAGAGGTTGTGGTTACCGACCCTGCATTCCCCCTTGAATTCAACTTTTTCTTTAGGTTCAAAGAGGAGAGTTCCTAGCGGGGCATTCATTGGTTCTTGTCTATTATCTCCTTTTTTTTTTCATCTGTAATGACGCTTTGGGTGTTTTACGGACGGGGTTTCTTTCATTTTGGGCATTTTCCTGGCGTTGGAGACACTATCGGCGGGACGCACTTCTATATAGTCCTCTTTCTTTCTGGAGGTCATATCAGCACATCTTTGTACATGTCCACAAACTTGAAGAAAACAAGAACAAGAGAGGATCTCAGATATTTGATTTCTTTTCTTTTTATTTATTCATATCCATGAGATAAATGAGACACACAGAGAAGAAGCAGAAAAAATGCATGCGTCGAAACTTGAGTACAACGCAATTAACCATGCCCCCCGTTTATGTACAAAAAACGCCTTCAATCCAAAACAAAGACCAATTATTGAACCATGTTGATGACCTGCTGCTCCAACTTTTTGCACTTTAGCTTTAGATGCTTGACCGCCTCGAGGAACAGCTCGTCGCTGTCCCACTGCCCTGTGCTCTCGATGGAGAAGATGAAGTGGTCTCTCCTCCGGCCGAGCTTGACCTTGCCCTCGAACTCTGGGTGCCGCAGGGCCTCCCTGCTGACGGTGTCCTTCATCGAATCCTTGACCACGGCCTTAACTTCGCCGGCGTGGCCCTCGTAGCCGCTGCCGGACTTGCTGGCCTCTTCCCGCGAGACCTTTTCGAGGCCGATGACGCCCTGGGGGAAGCACCGCTGGAACTTTTCGGCGTCGGCGCCGATGATGGGCTTGGTGATGTGGATGAGGGGCAGCAGGCGGTACGAGGCGGTGGCGACGGGGGAGAATTTGGAGTGGTCGGCGCCGATGCCCTTGTGCATGTGCATGGCCAGGTTGATGGTCTGCTTCGGCCGCAGCTTGGCGATGAGGATGTCCGGGTTGACGGGGACGATGGCGTTGTCGCCGCTAAAGTACTCGACCTGCCTTCCCGTGGGCACGAAGACGATGTCCTTTGCGTAGACGTGGGCGTGGTTGTACGCCTTTAGCGGGTCGTTTTCGTTTGGTGCTGCGTCCTCGTTGACGGTGCAGGTGACGTTGAGCTCGAGGCGCACCGTGTTCCAGTCGAAGCTGTTGGCGTAAGGGTCCTCCCCTGCCTCGGGCTTCTTGTACCACTTGAGGAAGTTGTGGATGCCGTCGCGCCCGCCATTAAAGGGAATCAGCCCCAGTCTATGTGCGAGCACCTCGTCCTGAATCACGGAGGTGTTGTTCTCGATGTAGACGTCCTCGATGGCGAGCGTCGGGATCTCGGCGATGAGGATGCGGCGGAAGGCGTTGGCCAGCGAGGCGTCGATGCCGATGAGCGAGAAGGACGCATCGTTGAGCTCGTTGCGGTGGAACTGGACGGAGAAGGCGGATCGGAAGCGCTCAATGGAAAAGGCGTGGTCTTCGCCGGGGAAGTGGCCGGGGAAATCTGTCGAGGCAACGTTGGACACTGTCTCTTTGTTGATGCCAACCGTCTATAAAAAAAAAAGTCTATGTCAGCACTTCATGGGAAAAGTCTTCAGCGAGGCTGGTAGGAAAGGAATTGGTTCTCTTACGTTTCGGCGCAGCAGCTCCTCCGCACTGGGAGCCATTGTGTCTGGGCTAGAATATGAAGATTGGAGAAGCAGAAAAGGATTGACTCGGCTCGACTGGGTGGTGATCTGGGGAAATTTTTTGGATGCGATAACGATTTGACGATAGCTAGAATTTAGCCCCTCCAAGGTGAGGGCCGGTGAAGGTCGGCGCTCACCGAGAAGTGCGGGTCGTAGGGTCCGCCACTAAACTGGTTCAGGATTTGGCGACACTTGGTTGTAAGTACGTAGTCTGTGAAGGTCTCGTTCATAACCTGTAACAGACAAGAGATGGCAAGACTAATTGCATGAAGAGATGCAATGAATCACGTTGATTATTAGCAGTGTAACTTTGTAATTATTATGACAACTTTTCATATCCTTCTAAGGACATCATGGACTCATTATAGTAGCAGTGATGCGTCCAAGACAGCATCGCAATTGAACAGCCTTGGTGGCATCATTAAAACAATTAATTAACACACAGCGTTTCTCGAATATTTCACCCCCTCCGACTCATACCTGCCTTCTTCATTTTGATTCTTCTTTGGTCCCGCGGATGTCTCAAATGCTGCAGCAGAGACGAAAGATACCCACCATCCTTTTTCGCCTCGTCGACGCTGATTCTATGTTCCTTTTGCAGGGTATATTTCCGAAACGCCTGAAAGTCGTGCCACACCCTCACCTTTTTATTCGTGCGCCTCGCATCAATCAAATCCACAATATTAACAAGCTTCTTCTTGAGGTTGTCCTTGCACTCAGCAGTAGTGATACACGGTGGAATGCCAACCTCGACGCACAGGTCCTGGTAGCCCTGCAGGATTTCTTCTTCCGTGAGCTCTTGTTCTTCTTCCTGAGTGCTGTTGGGGTTTTGGGAGGAGAAGTAGTGCGTTTTGAGCTCTTCGCGCATGGCGATGGTGCGCTGCTTTGTGTATTGCTGGGAGCCGGGGATCCATTGCTGGGATAAGGCAAGGCGGGCGAATTCCTTGTCGAACGGCGCGTCGTGGCTGGGCGTGAAGTTTTGGAACTTGTCAAAGTGGGATTGGGAGGATGGAGGGGGGGCAATTTGAGGCTCGTCTTGAGATTCGTCTTGAGAATCATCTTGAAATTGATATTGAGAGGATGGAGGGGGATCCATGTTGTTGTCTTTTATTATGCTGTTTTCTTTAAGGGGAAGAGGGATATGAGTTACTCAAGTAAAATAGGACGCGAAGATGAGATAGCAATAACAACGGCAGAAGCGACACCACCTGCATATGTATGTGCCTGCATCTGGTAAATCACTGAATTCTGCATGTTGGTTGGCTGCCAGGCAGTTGATAAGCAACTGTAGCGAATAAGAGCCACACAGGGGTGTACCAGTCATGGATGATGAATCCGTTTAACAAATCTCTTGCTTGACTAAAAATAATCAATCTCAACACCCTAATACAATATCAAGGGGGAAAAGAGGTGTGCAGAATTCATAACCCATTTCGAGTCGCTTCAATTGTCTGCCAAAGCTGAGCTTTCATGACATGCTATCTACCCTATTGACCCATTGCAGCAACCTAAATTTTATCCTACAAATCAAGCAGCTCTGCTATATCTCGCAACGCTGCCATGTCCTCCTGTCCCAATGTTTTTTTTAATTGTGTTTTCCCGCTTGTTTCCATTTACTCAATATCTTCCATGTTCCACACACTGACGCCCTTCTTCTGTATGTTGTCCTTCAATCTTCCAAGAATTGCCTGTCGCTTGGCCCTCTTGTCCATTAAATCTCCCTTTTCATCCCTGCTATAGCCGCTGACCTTCTTTCGTGGCGTCGACGCCTTCACCGGAGTTCCAAGAGACATGACGCTGCTAGATAAGCTCTGGCGCAGGTTACGGGCCGGTGTCGCATCCGGAGAGAGCAAGATGCTCCTCCTTGACTGTGGTGTCCGGAAAGAAGGAGATTCCTCTCTGCTGGGGGTCTCTAGCCGCATCCTCCGCAGCTGCGTTTCCAACACATCAATGTCTCCGCTACGCTTCTCCACCATGCTGGTCATTTTCGTAATGGTCTTCATTACGGCCTCCACGGTAGGAACGTTTGTGGTTCCCCTTCCGGACGCACTGGAAAGCGATGCAATGCGAGTCTTGAGAAGAGTCAGTGCTTCTTCTGCTTCGGCAAGCAGCTTTGAGAAGTTTGTGTATTCCCTCCTCAGCTCATTCTGCTGCGTTTGCTGTTCAGCACTAAGGGGGAGCGACCGCGCAGCCTCTGCCTGGTTGGGATCCACCTTCGCCATGATGACCCTTTTCAGATCCTCCTGCTTGGCTCGCAGCCGATGCATGTCCTTGGCCAGCTCCTGGCAGGCTTCGAGCTGCTCGGTTAGATCCTGCACTCGACCATCGTCTAGGTCACCAGAAAGTTCAACTTCGAGAATCTCTCCCAAGTCGCCAATCTCGCATAGAACCCAATCGTCTGGATGATCGAGATCGTCAGGGCTCCGGCCGTCAGGAACACCGCCGTCCGTATGACCCTTTATGAAGGCCATGACAGAGCGAGCGTTGAGTCCAAGAGTGTCAATCATGGAGTTGATGTCCCTATAAACAGCTTCAACTTGAGCAGGAATGCTCTCTTGGGCCGGCGGTGCAACGTTGGAGTGAGCAATAAACTCATCCAGCTCCAGAGTGCCCTCAATTTCAGAGGCGAGGACCCTTTGCACCTCTTCATCCTCTTCATCGATCAACACCCGGCTTTCTTCGGCTTGCTGTCGCTCTCTCAGTTTTCTAGACTGGGCGATGAATGCATCATCAGCAGCTGTTTTGTCTTTACCAGCAGTAGCTGATGCAATGAGCTGCGACTTTTTAGGGGCTGAGAACTGAGGAGCTACGCCTGGTGCACTGGCGGATCTAGTGATATCCGGTATGAGAGCACGATTTGGCGCTCCGCCTCGCACGGGGCTGGGCGATCGAGGGATCGCGTCTGGCTGGGCAAAAAGCTGTTGTGACCGACCCCGATCAGCTCTGGCGGTTTCTCCAAGGCCGTTGAATGGGCCCTTTGGCGTGCCCAATCCCATGGCCGTAGGACTAAGATCTCTAGCCACATCTACGCCGCTGCCCTCAGAAGCTTCCTCGTCCAAATCACTCTCTGCCTCTCCATCAGAGGGGAGCGCCGGAGCAGAGGTTACGCTCGGTCGAGTCTTGGGCGCAGAAGTAGGAAGCCCGAATGCGGCTGGTGGAGCGGCATTGCTGGGTTTGGAAAAGAAGTTTGACTTGACTGGATCGGGAGGTAGAGGAGCATCTTCAACGACCGTTGGCGGCTCATCAGAAGGCTTCGAAACTTTGATAAAGCTGGATGATTTTGATGCGCCTGTATCCTTGGCAGCCGCATTCTTATCGGTCCCGCTCAGGCCTGTGGCAAAAGGATTGCTCGGTTTGGAGGTAGCGGTACTACCGAATGAGCTGGATGTGGTAGACGTTACAGACGAGTCAGACGACTCCCCAATGAGATATGACGACTTGCTGGTCGTATCTGGAGGCAGAGGCGTGGCAAAGGGATTGGCAACCTTGGGTGTGGGCGTCTTGGACTCGTCTTCGGCTGGTTTCGTAGCGGAACTAAAAAGTCCAGAGGATGTAGCGGGTGGTTTTGAAGCGCTTCCAAATGTCGACCCAGACCCAAACAAGCCAGAGCCACCTGCAGGCTTGGCAGCGGCTGCTCCTCCTGTACCAAATAATCCGGTACCAGTACTTTGAGGAGTGGCTGTCTTGCCGCCAAAAAGTGAAGTCGTGCTAGTGGTTGAGGCAGCAGGGATTGTTGTTGAAGGGGCACCAAAGCTTGACGTTCCTTGAGATGCTAACGGAGTTGCAGATCCAGTTCCGGTCTGTGGAGATGCCTCACCGGTATCCATATCTTCATCCTTGGCAGATACTGCAGAGTCAGGAGCCTTGGTTGCAGCGTCGTTGAGAGCAGATCCAAAAGTAGATCCAAACATTGACGACCCAGAAGCTGCCGGTGCTTTGTCATTGCCTCCTTGGGACGGATCGGGCTTGAAAGAACTTTCCAGCTTGAAAGGAGTAGAGCCAAAAACGCTGCCAGACGGCTTCTCTTGGCTGCCAAAGACACTGCCGGCAGGCTTTGACGGAAAGGCTGTATCTGTTGAGGTGGATCCAAAAGCACTCCCAGCTCCAGCCAGAGTGCCGCCACTACCAAAGATACTACCCCCGGTATTGCTGCTATTGTTGCCGGCAAGGGAAGCAAAGCCACCCTGAGAAGAAAACGAAGCGAATCCTCCAGAAGAACTAGGTGTGGAGGCTTGAGCTGTGCTTGCAGGTGTGCTCCCAAACGGGCTTTGAGCGCTCTTGTTTGCAAAACTAGCAAAACCCGACTGGCCAAATGCTGGAGCGGCCGCTGCTGCTGCTCCCGTTCCTGCACCACCAGATGCCCAGGGAGAGGCTCGCATACCAAGTTGCGAGGATTGGCCGAATCCTACAGCACTCGGCTTCCCGAAGGTGGCGGCTGGTGCTGCTGACCCAAAAGCACTCGATCCAAAGGCCCCTCCTGTACTGGGCGCAGCAGTTCCCGAAGCTGCTGGCGTACCCCAAGGTGACGCCTTTTGGCCAAGCTGCGCCGAAGATCCAAAAGCAGGAGCAGCTGCGCTTGACGAGGAAAAGGGGGATGGCCCTACGTTGGAAAAGGGGGATGCCGTAGATGCGGCAGGTGCTGGCACAGATCCCGCATCTCCCTGGACTGCCGTCAGCCCTGGATAGGGCATGGCTCTCTTGATTGAGTCGGTATAGATGATCCACCATGAGCAGAGCACACCTTCATGAGTGAGAATCCAGAATCCTGGCAGGGGAGTAGGCGATTCTTCGAGCTCTTCGTCCGATGGTATAGGCTTGTAAATCTTATCCTTGCTGGAAAGATCAAGCGCAACTCCAATGGGCGTAGAATCGTCCGCGGAGTCAGTCATCGGAAGTGTTGGTCGTTTAGAGTCATCAAGCAACTCGGTAGTCGTGAAGACATTTGTGATGGACTCGGCAGGTAAATCGGTTGTCAGCGCATTTTTAGACCGGGTCAGAAGGCCAACATCGGTTGATGCAGTAGACGAGACGATAAGAAGGTCCTGCAGATCGGGGGGGAAATCTCGCAATCGTAGTATAGAATGGTGGGGGACCTTGTCTGAAAAAGGCTGAACAGGGTCCGTGAGCTTCTGGTAGGTGAATGATGAAGGCGGTTGGCGCGTAATGATGTGATAAATGGAAGAGGGAGGTGAGTCACTAGTTGAGTGGATAGAGAGCCAGAGGTTGTTCTCAAGCCATGTAAGTGATGATACTATTCAAAACATGGTTAGCATATGCCTTTCTCTATTGGGGGACAGTAGTTTTTACCATGGCAGTTGGCGACATTGGGAGGGTTGGGGATATCGGCTTTTCCCTCTCCCTCAGGCGTCATTTGGTGGATGGTGCCATCTGCTAATCCAGCACAAAGCTGCTTGCCCTTTGAACTCCAACTAATACAGCTGACCTGACTCTTGAGTGCATTGCTTATTTTTCTTTCTTGGAGATTTGCCATGTGGAGGTTGCCGTTGTTTGTGACAATGGCACAAAGTTCTGGAATTGTTGGGTTTGGTACCAACGACCTGAGGGCCTCTCCATTGGTAGAGAGCTCGAACGCGGAATTTGAAGACCCCTGGAGAAGGCTTTGCACTTGATAAACAGCAAGGCCGCCACCGGATTCTGCAGAGAGCACCAGGTAGTTCTCGTCGGCGGTAAAGACGAGTTGCGAAACCCGCATAGGCATGGGGATCTTGAGCTGGGGCTCGAAGCCGCGGATGTCGGAATCGCCATCTTTAGGAGCCTCGAAAGCTTTTCGAATCGATTCGGTCGTGGCGATGATCAGCTGATCAGGACCAGCGGCAGCAACGAGACCTCTCTTCGAGGCAACGCTGAGCAGCGAGGATGTAGCAGTCGGTAATGTCTCCCAGGCAGATGTGAGGCGAACCTTGGAATCACCAGCGATGGATAGGAAGCCTAGGGCCTGTGAAGCAGTGAGTTAGTGATGGACTCGCGGCCTGTGTTGAGTTGTACAAAACACAAAACAAAAAGTTAAGTGAAGCAAGAAACCAAGAAGAAAAGCTGTTGCCTACCTCTGTCTGGATGGTTTCCAGATCAGGCCCTGCATTTACACCTCCTGCGCCTCCGCCCATGGCGTTGGCCGAAGCGTTGAAGCCAAAGGACATGGCGGCTGAAGAGAGCAACCCGGATGAGCTCCGAATCTCGTCAACTATCCAGCTTCCGGAACATGGGTCTGCGGCGCGATTCACAGGTCCGTCGCTGGAGCTCCCACCGGCGGGATTCGGGGCCCAATTCGGAGGCAGAGACTGCGAGAATGGCGAGGGCCGGGTCAAGGGCCAAAGAGGCGACAAAACGCGTCGATTGCTCTGCTGCGGCGGATGATGCAAAAGTAGCGATTGGAAGTGCAGAGGGAACTGCGCCTGTACCATATTCTACCGGGCGGTCTGTCGCGACCCTTGCATGCATAATTCACTTTTTTTGGGAGCTCTCGAGCGCAATCACGTGGGTTCATGACAGCTCCAGCCAATGGCGCATGCAGTTGCGCTCCGTCTTCCCACCTGGCGGCAGCGGGCCAATCAGAGCTTGCTGTTTTGCCTAGGGGGACGATTTATAGAGGGGAAACAAGCAGGTTGGAGCTTGTGCGAAGTACCGAGCCCGCTGTATTTGGGTGCTGCGATACCTGGCAGACGTGCCACCAGTGCCTAAAGGCAGAAGGCAGCTTTTAGCCTCGTCATCAGCTACCACTCACTTGCTGAGTATAACCAAACATCAACCTCCAAGCACAGCCAAACCCTCCATCCTCCATTGAATAGCCAGCAACGCCTCCCCTTGACGATCCTCCACAGCGAATGCAGACGCTGCATAGCTGCTAGACTTGAAGCACCATACAGAGGGGCTTCTCCGGTACACGCGAAATATAGACGAGACGGCACGACCCGTTCGGTAGGGCATCGCAGCAGCAGAAGATGCCGGGCTTCGACTTCTCCAACTACAACCGCAATGCGGCCCTGCACGCCAGGGGAGTGCCTCTGCCCAGGGCGACCAGCACAGGAACAACCATTGTCGGCTGCATCTTTGACGGCGGCGTTGTGGTGAGTTGGGAATGAATCTGCGTTTCCCTGCCCTCACCCCTCCCCCTCTCTCACTGCCTATACACAATGGCGATAACTTCTAACCCGCCTGCCGCCAGATTGCTGCCGATACGCGAGCCACCTCGGGCCCCATCGTCGCCGACAAGAACTGCGAAAAGCTTCACTACATCTCCCCCCAGATCTGGTGCGCCGGCGCCGGCACCGCCGCCGACACCGAGTTCACTACCGCCCTCATCTCCTCCCAGCTCGAGCTGCACTCGCTCTCCACCGGCCGCAAGCCCCGCGTCGTCACCTGCATGACCCTCCTCAAGCAGCACCTGTTCCGCCACCAGGGCCACATCGGCGCCTACCTCGTCGTCGCCGGCTGCGACCCCACGGGCACCCACCTCTTCACCGTCCACGCCCACGGCAGCACCGACAAGCTCCCCTACGTCACCATGGGATCGGGTAGTCTCGCGGCCATGAGCGTCTTCGAGACTCAGTGGAAGCCGGACTTGACAAGGGATGATGCTGTTAAGCTGTGCAGCGATGCTATTCTCGCTGGTGTCTGGAACGATTTGGGCTCTGGTTCAAACGTCGACGTTGCTGTCATTACTAAGGAGAAGACGACGCTCCTACGAAACTACATCAAGCCCAACGAGAAGAGCGCCAAGCTGCAGAGCTACCGCTTCCCCAAGGGCACCACGGCCGTTTTGAACGAAAAGATTATTACTAAGAGCGAGATCGGACGATACGCCACCGTGGTCGATTTACCAGTTGAGGGAGAGAGCATGGATGTTGATACCTAATCGGGGAGAAACAAGAAGAGCGTGCAGGAATGCGAATTGCAATGCCATGGTTATTTGTTTGTAAACCAATAAAATAGTAAACATACTAGAAATCAGACAAAGGGAAAATTCCAAATTACCACATGATACAGTGACGACAAATAGACTACCTATAGGGCGCTGCTGATGTTGGAATTATTGGATTATAACTTTGTTATCGCCTTATTTGCCCCCTAGATACGAGAGACGTTCCCACAACGTCTTTGTTTTTGGATATATTGAACAGCCCAACGCCCGGCCAGAAAAGAAGAAGAAAAAAAAAAATCAACCAGCCGCACTCTATACGGACTCGGTATTGGAGAAAGAACAAAGGAAATGTAGTTATATGTACGCCACAGCCACCGAAACAAGCCCCTCCCTACAAGGTAACAAGAAATGAAGATTTCTCCAATGGAAAAAGAAACAAGAAGAAGAAGTAGATTGGAGTGGTGTACTCCAAAGAAAGGGGTGATCAACGAGCTTGTCGTAAAGCTCGAATATGCTTTTCAAAGCACATGAATGTAACGTAGCAAAGAAGCCCGCCTCTACTGATATGCCGAGAATACGATGTGGAAAAAAATGGTCGAAGAGGGAGGAGAGAGAAGAGAAAAGGGAAACAAAAGGCCGATAAGAAGAGATTCCCAGTATTCCATGCGAGCACAACCCCGATATTTGATGCGAGAACAGCCGAACCCCAAAAAAACTCCGGTATAGATGGGTAAAGACGAAGAGAGATTTTCATCATCATTATAGTTAGCCCCCTCACTTCTTGCCAAACATTGCGCGGGAGCGGGATTTGCTGCGGGCTCGGGACTTTTTGTCCTCTGCCGAGGGTTTAGGAGGAGCATCCTCGTCATCCATATATTTTGCCTTGTGTATCCTAAATGGTTTCGAAAATTAGCCAACGTCTACAGAAGAGGCATAGAAAAGTAATTAAACATACCAGCTGTTGCCCACCATGCTCATGCCTTTGGCTTCAGCCATACGGTAGAACTTGGCACTCTTTTTCAGGTTCTTCTTGCAGCCAATTCCCTGCGCGTAGCAGAAACCAGCTTCCGCTAGAGCATCAACATCACCCCATGCTATTGAAATGAATGTTAGCAAGACCTTATCACACGAGATTCTTCAGGTTCAAACCTACTGCCAGCGATTTCAAAGCAACGCAGCGCAAGGGCTTTGTCTTGCTCGATGCCCCATCCATTCATATGGCTTACGCCCAGTTCATAAATGCTCAGAGCAAACTGGGCCTTGTGGGTCTTGTTTTCAGCAATATTAATGCGCTTCCCTTCCTTGGCATTCCCTTCATCCTCTGCAACTTCACCACTTGCCATATCGGCTGCCTTTCGTAGCCACTGTACTCCTTCCTTCTGATTGGGCTTCATACCCCAGCCATGGCGACAGGCAAGAGCATACAGAAGCATGGCTGTTGGGTGGTTTAGTCGGGCGGCGTGCCGGAGGTGATACGTCGACTCGTTCAGCGAGCCGTTCTCGTGACACTCGATTCCCTTGGCAAGATGCTCTTCGGCTGTCATTTCGGCAGCTGTAGGTGTAGTGGTGCTCGTAGTAGACCGGACAGACATGGTAGGGCGTATTGTCTGGGCGGAGTCGCTTGTACCGACTGAGGCTGGTGTCCTGCCTCGAGGCGCCTCTCCGGTATGCAATGTTCGTGATCTACCCCTGGAACTGTCTTCTGCGTGCCGCCTGGATTCAGTTGAAGGTCTGCTGGGGTTCGGTGAGGCACGTCCATGAGGTGCAAACTGAGAACTCTCCATGCTGAGTTTGCCCGCATCACTTCGCTGTCTCGACATGGCGCTAGAAATACTGGCGGCATCGTCTGGGATAGCGCGAGCTGATGAGCTAGAAGGTCGAGTAGGGGGGGAGGGTGGTGCACCAGCTTGGGGTGGGAGGTCGGACGATTCTGAGCGCTGAATTGACTTTCCTCGAGGCAGAACAAACTTAGAATAGACATATGACCCGCCGGCCTTGTCGTCTGATGGCTGCTCTGCGAAGGCTTCGCTGTGCATACTTATGGGAGTATGAGCCGACTCATCAGCCAGTATAAAAGACGGCTGGCTGTCTGACGAAGCCTGTCGAATAGGATGGTCCAGGTTTGGCGTTCCGGCTCTACTCATGGGTCGAGAAAAGTTGAAGGCGGGTCGAGGAAGAGCGGAGGATTCAGAGGCAACGGATGGAGATCGTTGAAAGGGGGGGAGGACGGATGACGCCATGTGAGGCGGGAGGGCTGCGCTGCCGGAAGAGAGTTTTCTGGAAGGAAGAGATTGAACGGAGCTAGACATGTTGCCAAATGTTTCCTCATCTGGAGGTACAGGGGAGGACAAGGCGCTCGGAGATCGTCCAGGGAGGAGGCTTCTAGGTGGCGCCAATCCAACCTCGTCAAAGGAGCTCTGTTTGGTCCTTCGAGGGGAGGACATGTTTGACAGAGAAGGAAAGGAGTTTAATTGAGGATGAGACGGAGTGGGGGATTTTGTTGATTGGCGGTCCAGTTGAGAGAGGGTATCGCTCTGAAGTGGTGATGGAGAACGGTCCTGGCGGGCCCCGAAGAAGTTGGTATTGTCGGTTTGATGTCCCAGCTGCCGACCCCGAGCATACTCCGGAATATCGGGCACGTCTGGCATGTCCTCCGGCAGAGGAGGCACGCCTTCATCGGGGGTGGGCGGGATTCGACTCATCCGTGGGTGCATGGACCTCGGCCTCTGGACCTCGTCTGAAAAGGCGTCCTCCATCTCGGTGCGTAGCCCCAAACCGCCAAAGCCAGGGGTCAGTGGAGGGGCAGGAGATTCATCGCGTTCGGATCCCGAGTCCTGGGACATGGATCGAAAGTACTCTGATCGGCCTTGGATGATTAGAGGGCTCTCCGCCGTGAGAGGGGGTAGTCGGCTGACGCGATTTCCATCCTTGTTGGTCGTCTCTTGGAGCTGTCGAGCTAGCAGTCGGCTTTGCAAGGCGAAGGCATCCAGGGGAGAAAGCTCGGGGGGTGCTTCTCCAGCAACATGAAGCCGCGGTGATCGAAGAGGCCGAGAAGAAGAAGAGGCAGCAGAGTTGGCGGAGTGGGATCGCAAGTCCAACAAGGACGGGCGATTGGTGAGGGAGGAGTCTTTCATGTTGTCTGAAGCCCCAATCCAGCCGGGTGGTGATGAATGATGGCAGCCAAGGCGCAAGCGCTGGGTGCTAAACAGGGTAAATAAATAATACAAGCAGGCTCCAAAACGGTATCATCAAAGGCCGGGTGGGACGCGCAGGATGCCAAAATAGCAAGGCAAGCGAGAGAGCAACCGAGGCGATTAGCTGGCTGGTTGGGCGCGAGAGAGTCGAGAGGTTGTCGTCGTAGCTGTCGTTGCTATTGCGGTTGTGATCGCTGCGTAATGAATGCGCTGGCGCAGCTGCGGTTGCAGGTCTAGGTGCAGATGGAGGTGCAGGTTGTCGTGGCAGTGCGGCGATGATGTTCGGATGACCAGAGAGAGGAGCGAAGGGTATCCAAGGTGGAGGCGTCTGTCGGCGTCGGGCAACGGGTGGCACGATGGATCCGAGATAAGTAAGGAACAGGAACAGGGACAAAAGAGAGGAACACGAAGAGAAGGCGCCAAGGACGGACTGGGGTGAGTTGAAAGGGCGAATCGAAGACGGGGCGAGAAGCAGATGCGCGATATCAAAGGCCGCCGCAAGTGGGCAGTGAGGCGTTGAAGGTTCGAGCGGCAAAAGTGAGGTGCAAAAGTAGAGATACGGAGCACAGAAATACGGAGCCACGGAAGTACCTGGGTGTTGTTGCACTGGACAACGTGCGCTCTGCCGGTCACACGAGGGGCTTGCAAAAGTCGCGGGGGAGAAGGGAAGAAGAAGAAAACAAGAGAACGGAGAAGAGAAGAGGAAGTAGAGAGAATAGAAGTGAAGCCAAGTGAAGTGAAGATAGAAGAGAGAAGAGAAGAGGAGCGGCAATGGCCTCGCGACAAACGAATGGCTCAAAACGCAACAAGATGGAAGCAGAAGCAGAAGCAGAAAGCAAGAAGCAAAGAAGCAGAATGAGAAGCACGGCAATGAGGCCTGCACAGAAACCCGTTGGCGGCAAGTTCAGCGCTTCTCTTCTGCTTTGCCTGTCTGATCTGATGGGACGGAGAAAGGAGGAGGAATACAATACAAAGATGGTGGATGGATACGAGGCACCGCAGCAAAAGGAGGTTAGGAGGCCAGTGGCGCCCCGTAGCTGCGGCTGGCGGCCGGGTACTCTGTACTTGGGCGCGTGGCCAGATGGCAGTGGGCAGGCCAGGTACTGGGCACGGCGGGAGCAGAGGGCTCGACCTAACCCAAGGTGGTGGCTTGTCCTTTAGACTTCAAGGTACAAAAGACTAATCTCATCTAATAACATCAGTGATCCATCAAGCTCGAGCACGTACAGTGCAGTGCAGTACGAGTTGCATGCAAGCCCCGGCGGAAATGCCTGTTTCTGCCATGTACTTAAATGCACGGTATATTACGAGTAGAATTCTACTATTTATTTTCCGGTCGAGGTGCAAGGACATTTGCTTACAAGCCGTACAGTACGAATGAGGGTCATACAATGAAAGATCCATGCAAATATAAATGATAGTCTGATATAGGTAGACGATAGTGTCCATGTAATACGATCTCGAGAAGATCCATATAGTATAGAAGCATCAACCCGTCATCAATACGAAGCACGGCATCATAGATTAGAAAGAGTACGAAGGACCCAAAGGAAAAAAAACACACAGAGGTGCGTCCGAGAATCTCCAAGACATGGATGCCACTGCGGAACCACCCTGGCTCGTGTGGCTTAAAGGTAGGTTTAGTAGCACCAAGGTAATCTCGGGCAATCTCCCCAGCACGTCGTGGCCCCTTCAGCGCATCAAAGTCCTCACATGGCCTGCAAGTCATCAGACTCCATGTCTCTTCTTGTCTCGTCTTGTCTCGCTACAGACGGCTCATCAATGTGATTTCGCTCGTACGCCATCAATGCCCGTGGGTGCTGCTCAGTAAGATGTTACTGTCTGTTATAGGTACGCGTAGGTACCCACGTATCTTGCTATTAGCACCAATGCTGCTCGTACAACGGAAATGTCATCAGCCAAACTACATCCTCATGCAGTACCAGCAACAGTCTGGTTGAAGCCAATTGATGGAAACTCAATCAACCTCAATTCATTCGAGCTGCAGCGCACATGCATGTGCCCGTGCCCATGCTACCCTCCCACCCACGGCCATGTATCTATACTCCAAAACACCCTCCGATCTAGCAACAACCACGCGTACCGCTACTAAACTCACGAAGCACTGTGTACAGGTACTTGGTGGTTCAACAAGGCCACTTGGAGCGAGTTCAGGGACCCTTGCCATATCATTGGGCGCACTGGCGACAGCCATCGTCTGGGGTGCATTGGGCTCAACAAATTGAGAAGAGCGACGGGTCCTTTTTTTTCTGGGGACTGTGGCCAGTTAAGGTCAAGTACCCGGTACTTTGGACGGAGCCCTTCATTATTTTCAAACAGTGGCTAGAGAGGCTAAACCGGCCAATCCTTATTTCCTGCGTGCGAACAAGATGGTGATTTGCTAATGGATTTACCGTATATACACCACTTGTTTTTCACTTTTTCACTACTTTGTTTTTTACGAGCATTATTGCGGAGCATTGTATCTATCTTTACATCCATCTGATCTATAGTATACCATATGATTCATTTTGACATCAATAGTATTCTATTACTAGCAGCAATAGTAGCTGATAGACTGCACGATTACGCAAGTTACTCAGCTGCGCCGTCTTCGTGGCAAAAGGATGTGTTGCTGCATGAGCATCTCGCGTGTAATCGAGCTATAAATACACAATTCTACGGTCCCATGCTCCACACTATCGGTTTTCTATACACGTCCATATGTAATTACGCCTGGTAACCGAGTCAGTCCATATGCCAGCAAGGGGTGCAAAGAAGAAAAAGAAAGAAAAAAAAAGTCTATTGAGCAGATTGCATCAGACGCTTAAGCTTGCCCATCCATGTTGCTATAATTGAAATTGGACAGCCTGCCACTAACGATGTCATGCAGCTTCGTTTTCTCCTCCACCCATGTGCGAGTACGTGTATTACTCTACCTGTACCTACGCTGCACATGCACACTTTGCTGCTCTAGCACCGATACTATATTAATATCGTTTCCGTAAGTTAAGGCTCGGTCGCACAGTGATGGGGGATGTGATGTCGGCAGTGCATGCACGATGAGGTCAATCCTGCTACCTGACGCAAGGGGGTTCCATCTCTTCATCTCCTTCAATTCCAGCGAAAGCCCCGACAAAGCAATCATGTGCAATGCCAAGTTTGGTCGCCCAATCAACCAAAGCTGCAGGCCTAAAAATGAACAAAGTAAGAAAAGGCCGAGGAAACAAAACAAAAACAGGTGGGTTTTTTCCTGCATGCATTGGGCCACATGAGCATGTACAGTAGAGACAGAGACAGATGAGCGGGTTTGGGCTCAGACTCAGACTCCGCCACGGCAACGAGTGAAACAGCGGTGGTGCAAATGCCAAAACACAGGGCGCCGCATATGATTTGATTCTGAGACGACGCAGGGCAGAAGGTGATGCCAATGCAATGCCTTGCTTAGCGCTATGGAGCAGGCTGCTAATAACAGCTCCAGCTCGTAAAAATCATCCGCAGGCTTCGTCTTCATCAATCAATGAGAATTTACTGCAGCAGTAGAGTAAGCTGGTCTGGTCAATGTTGATGGTCACGAGGCCACAGCCGGGTCCCGAGAGTTTTGCTGGCGCTATTCTTACTCCCGTCGTCTTTCTGCTAGATTGGCGGAAGAGCCCGCCCTGGATCTATTTATATCAATCTTCCATAAGCTAAAACTCCGTACCTAGTAGTGCCTGGATTTACGGAGCACAGTCGGGGCTATTTGCCGTCTATCGATAATGCTCTGCGTCGCAGCCAACTTCATGTTACTCTGTTTGTATCTATCTCACATTCGTATAAACCAGATCCGCATTTTGCATCATTGACTGAAATAAATGTCTCTCATTAGTGCTCAAAGCTGTAGCAATCTATACAAAGCACTATGTACTAGGAATATCAACGCATCAAAACATTCAACAAAGTCGATGGCGGAGCCGTAAACACAGTTACAGTTGAAAGTGCTCATCACTGCCCTCAAGTCCAAGATCCATCTACCTACTATATACTGACAATGAACCCTTTTCAAGAAAAAAAGAGAGGAAAAAATACATGTATATATGCCAGCCAAAACGCCCTGGTTCATACGCCTCAAGAGTCCATGCGAGCATTCTACAGAGGGACGTTTTCTCATTTGACCATACTCCTACTTACTTTTTATAGATCCTTGGCTCGGAGCTTCTTCAGCCTGGACGCACCTTCGAACAATCCACGATCAACGGCGGCGGCAACAGTCAGGGTACCTCCGACAATCGCGCAGAGTCCAGACAGGAAGCCAAGGAATGTCTTGGCCCGCTCCTCACGGTTGATGACCTTCATGGGAGAAATATCCTGGACACACATGATTAGCTTACAATCTCTCACCAATTGTCTATGCCCGGTAAACACTTACGTAGGAGAAAAAGACACCGGGGATACCATTCCTTGCGTGCAGTCTTTCGGGGTGGCCTTCCTGAGCGTCGTCGCCGCCCATTAGACTTCGCTTGTGGCTAGTGACAGAATACTGGTGTGTTTCGATGCTGCCGTCAGCGTAGCCAGGAGTTCGCTTCTCCCAGCCCAGGGGAAGATACGACGTAGGAACAATCTTGACAAAGTACATGTAGTTAAAGTTGGGGTCGTTTGTGCTCTGGCGGGTTGCATCCAGAGGATTGAGGTGGTGGTTGGACCAAGTGTTCTTCCCGCTCATTCTCTCAACGACAGCAGTCGGAAGCTGGGGTCCAAATCGGAGAGAGTGGATGATGTGGGTGAAGTCGTGCGACTTGCCCTCAGGGAGGTCCCAGTAGTTCTTCAGATCGTGAACGTGCATGTTGCCATTGCTAAAGCTTCGGCCGGGAGCAAGGTGGAAGTTTCCAACAACCTTGTTGACCTGCAGCAAACCCTCAATGCGGCAGCCCTCTTCCCTCTGCTGGTCCAATCGCTCGGCGTAGTGCTCTCTCTCGCACTGCTCCACACCCTCACCCCTTCCAAAGGCCCATGATGCCTGCGCATAGGCTTCGCGAACTTCGTCACAGGTGTTACAGCAGCCAGGCTTCTGGGCGGTGGCAGGGGCATTGGCTCCGTAGCAGCCACCACAGTAGTTGGGATCCAAGTGTTCAGCCTTTTCATGCAGCTGAGCAGCGTTGCTCTCAATCTCGGCGCCGCCTTCAGCAGAGGGTTTCAGGCGAAACTTTGTGATTCCGTGGGCGACGCCGTGCTGCTGCTCGCCAGAGACATCCATGACGTCCAGCGTCAGCAATTCGCATGGCATGTTGGGGAAGGTCATGTTGAGATGGATGTCCATTCGCTCGCCTTAGTGATATCGCATTAGCCAAACCATACGGAGGCGACAATGACATGACATGACATACCTCTGCCTTTATCCACGACCAGCTCCGGGTGCACCACGATGCGCCGATAGTCGCTCCATTCTCCCCACGAGAGAAACACGACGACTAGCAGCGACACAATGGTGACGATTCCTCCGCTTGTCGTCCGGATCCGCGCCTCGTCCACCGTCTTGGTAAAGGCATCGAGCCTTGTGAATCGCGACTTGGGAGCCATTGGTCAAGTTCAAGTTTGGCCAACGAGATGCAGTAGCACTATTCCGTCAAAGAAAGCGCAGTCTCTATAGCAGAGCTCGCAGAAACACAACCTAAGGCAAACAGCACAGATCAATGTCTCTCTCTCTCGTCAATTGCATCGATGGCCAGCAACCAGAACCATGGACGAGGATGGCGCACGAGCGGCTGACAAGAGCAAAAGCTGGAGGTTCCAGGTCAAATGTCTTGAGGCCACCTGTCGCAACACCTGAAGCTGACTACTGATTGTTCAGGGCAATCCTAGCACCAGCTAAACCCCGGGCTACAGGCGCCTAGACTCGCCGCAAGGCCCTGAACTAATGCGGGCTGTCGCGGCTGGTGGGGGCCGGCCGGCGAATCCTCGGCTGCTGGTCCGTTGCCTATTCGGGTGCAGCGAATGGTCCGTATCAAACGGCTTAGGCTTTCTTGCAGAGCAGAGCAAAACGCGAAGCTCTCCCAGCTTTCACAATCTGACCTCATCAATTTTATCTCGTCCACCAGCCACAGATACCCATTCGCACCTCGTTTGATCTTGTCGCGCATCCGAATTTGTCAATTGATAGCTTCCGGGCGGTGAAATACGCATTATCGAAAGGAAGAAGAAGAAAGCAAAGCGCACCTGCTATTCGGAGCTGCACAATCATCTTCAAGACGCTACAAACAAGCATCGTCCAAACCTTTCCCAAATTTTCAAGCCCTCCAAAATGTCGAGTAGGCCTCCTTCGAGGGTCGTGTTTGTGGGAAACATTCCATATGGTCAGTTGCAGATGGGTCAATGGGCTTGGCTGATGCGCCCATCCGGACGAAGCATGTGCATGTGACTGACAGCAAGATTCGATTCCAGGCCTTTCCGAGGAGCAGATCACGGACATCTTCAGTAGCGCCGGCAAGGTAGAGCGCTTCCGCCTCGTCTACGATTCGGAAACCGGACGGCCAAAGGGATTCGGCTTCGCAGACTATCCCGATACCGGTACGATATGATATCGCTCGGCTCTCTCCGTAGCATGTTGGCTAACCATGCTCTCTCGCAGACTCGGCGTCCTCAGCTGTTCGCAACCTCAACGAATATGAAATCATGGGTCGAAAACTTCGAGTCGATTTTTCCAACGAGCAGAAGAGCGGCGATGATGATGGCCAAGTATGTTGCGACGCTCTCTATAATACCTAGCCTTCGCTGACCCCAGCAGACGCCTGGACAAAACACCGGTGCCTTAAACGGAGGCGCTGCTTCAAACTATAGCTCCCAGTCAACACCACTTCCTCCACTCCCAGCCGGAAAGGAGATACCTCCAGGATTGACCTGTACCGATGCCATTTCAAGAACTCTCAATACCTTGCCGCCACCACAACTGTTGGACATCTTAAGCCAGATGAAGACACTGGCTACAACAGAACCTCAACGGGCAACAGAATTACTTCAACAGGCCCCTCAGCTGGCTTATGCTGTCTTCCAATCGCTCCTTCTGATGGGACTCGTCTCCCCCGAATCCATTCAGTCCGTCGTTGACCCGAACGCGCCGCCTCCCCAGCTTCCAACTGCCAACTTTCCTCCCGCAGGATTCCCCGGTGCTCCTGTCGCAAATCACACGCCCCCCGTTACTGGGATGCCTTATGCGCCTCCTCCAGCGAATAACTCGGCCTATGCTCCTCCGGCAGCGGCACCTGCAGCAGCTCCTGCGGGTATGGCACAGGACCCTGACGCTCTGATGCGAGCAGTCATGGAGCTCCCCCAGGCTCAGATTGACATGCTCCCAGAGGCAGATAGGCAGCAGATTATGGCTCTGAGGGCTACGTTTGCGGGTCAACGGCGATAATTCTGTTGGAGGTAGAGCGTTGCAGCCTTAATTAAGTCTACTTTAGGCATCACGGACAGCAGTTTCCACAGGGCGAATCACATGGCATGTACCTCGAGCAAAATCTTTTGAGAGGAACTGGGGCACATGCAACATATTGCACTTGATAGCCACTGATGGATTACTCTCCCACTGCTAGGCGAGAATGCGTACTCTGGATGGAGATGCCCGGTACACTTCGATGCTCTCGGGAGTGTCGACCATTTTAGCAAATATGAGAGAAGCATGAGAACATTAGAAGGGGAAAGAAGGGGCATACACAACTTATAACGCCGGGTGTTCACATTATGGGCTTCACATAGGAAGAAGCGAAAGATGTATTTTTGAGTTGAGAAACAGCTACACAGCATGCTTTGCTGCAACTCTTGCCAACAAATACGTTGGCATGATGAGGGTCTGACGGCACTGGTGTATGGGTTGTTTAGACAAAGGGGAATAATCGTGGAGGGCGCTCAACCTTGTGCCATCAATTGGATTAAACAAAACAAATCCCGACTAAGTATTATGGGACCAACAATCATTGTTATAATAATTTCCACGGATGATTTCGTGTTGTGAAGCTATGATGAGAACAATGCTCTTGTCGTGTAAGGAAGCCTGTCTAAGATCCCACCCGTCTTGTTACCCTGGACTGTCCAAGTTTCGACCATTTTTACCTCGTAAATTACATGTTTTGATTCAAAAGCAGTAAAGGATGCATCGCTTTCGTTAAGAGGACAATTGGAATAAATAAATCGATAAGTATAGGAATAAAATCTGGAGGGTAATATTGTAAGCGCTGTAATTGGATTGTGGTTAGTCTAGATGCTATGAGACGGCGTGCCGCAACCTCTGGAAACTGATACATAAGAGGATCAAAATACAAAAAAAAGACTCGTTAGCAAGAGAAATATTTTCACCTCTATTTAAGAGCCAATATAGAGAGTTAACTAAAAATGATACTGATATAAAGTATGCTAAAGCTCGTGCTTTTACCTGCTAAAAGCAAAATCGTCCGCTGTACGGTACGGGCACAAAATGACTCCCTTCCATATCCTGTTGCTATGCGATATGCCATTTCATTCTGATCCAACAGGATTTCAAGTTCCAAAAGAAAAAAAAAAGATGAAAAATTGCACGCCTGTAACGCCTTAAATCCATTCGCCCCGTTGAATACACGTTTCAAACAATATTATATACTCGCTTCGCGATCCAATAACACGCCAAGCCGAAGAAGAGCAGTCCTGCCGTGATGCACACGAACCAGGTGAGGTCGCCCTCGATGTCCTGCCCGGGAACCCAGACGTTCATGCCCCATAGACCGGTGATGATGTTCATGGGCAGCACGATGGTGCCTAGGACGGTGAGCTTGCCGAGGACGTCGGCGGTTTGCTCTTGTCGTTCGTTCATCCGGATGTTGATCTGCGCTAGATAGTTGCCGTGAGATCGAGCCAATATCCTGAAATAAAGGTTAGCTGCCTGGACAAATGGCGAAGACACTAAATAATGGTTTGGGGGGTTACGTACTTCTCATAGTGACTAAGGTTGGAAGTCATAGTCACAATATGATCTTGAATATCACCAAGATACAGGCCAATTTCTGACCTGGGAGCAACCTCCCACCGCTCGTTGCAGCGCTTGGCGAACCCCTTGATAACATCCGCCTTGTTGCCCAGTAATCGGTATAGACTCATGACTCTTTTTCGGCAATCTCCAACTCGACGAAGCATGTCGCCACTGGAATCTTCAATTGTGATGTTATCATCGAATTTGGTAGATTTTTCATCCTGTAGTACTTTATTAGAGGACGTATGGAGTTGCAAAATAGAGTCGTCGATTTCGTCAACTTCGTCCTCGATATTCTGAATGAGGGGCTGGAAAACATCGGTAATATCGTCAATGATGGCATATGAGATCCAGTCAGAGGAAAGAATCAAGTAATCCCTCAGCTGTCGTATTCGTCGGCGAACGTTGGCGGGATGTGGCGTGACGGAAAAGTGAAAGCTCAAGACTCCCTCCCGGAAGACAATCACATACATGTTGACGGGCTCCAGGAAGTTTTCGCTGTTGATATCCTGATCAAAGGTGCGGTAGTTGACAAAATAGTAATGGCGGAACAGCTCGACCTTTTCACGGGCTTCTTGCAGCATCACGTCTTCGGCCGTCAGAGGATGGATTCCAAATGCCTTTGCCAGGACCTTCATCTCGTCTTCCGTTGGGCAGAGTACGTCGAGCCACCACACTGGCCTCTCTCCATATCGAACCGGCTTCTCTGCTACTTTTGGTACGCTTGTGTGGTTGTCTTTTGGTCCAAGATTCTCAGGTGACTTGTTTCCGCCACGAATCGAGGCAGATCTCGAGCTGGAATTCGTTTCGTCTCTCATCGGTGGCGACATGAAGCCATCCTTTCTAATATCAAGTGAAGGTTGCCGCGTTGGGGGCTTCGTGTCGGCCTCTAGCTCCCCTGAGTATCGTGGTTTGGATGGCTGCGATACGATATCCTCAGAGTCACTCTCTTCATCTGACGAGAGGATGCGTGGCTCGGGAATGAATAGTCCTTGGAAATCGCTTCCCTGTTGAACAAGTTCTGAAATAGACTGACTGTGAATGGTGCTCTGGAATTCTTCGTTAAAATAGGTAAATCTGTAGGGCGCCTCTTCGTCTGTTTGGAACCAGCCCTTTCGCACCGGGCGCAGACGGCCGTTGATGAGCTGCGGCTCCGTAATCGTCTTGACTCGCCGCTCATCGCTGCGATCCTCTTTCTCATATCGCATCCAGTCCTCCAAAACAGACAGGTCTGGCCACCGACCACGGCGCCGGCGCGTTCTATACCGTCTCTCGTATCGGGAGGCGGTCTCATCGTCGCCAATATCAGACATGCCCGGTCCGGGGAAGCAAACGTCGCCGGAAGCTTCCGGTGCCAGCCTTCTGTCTTTGTCGCCACGATCCCCCTCGGCGTCGGAAAGCGCCTCATCACCGCTCCCCATGGTGAGCTCATCTCGTATCATGACATCGCCAAAGTTTAGATCCATGCCATCTGTCGGACCAAAGGTAGGGGAGCCGGGGATAGACGGCGGGTGGTTGATATCGTACTTGTCCTTTGTGCTGTATGCGGTCCTCAACCTCGCTCTAGAAGACGCACTGGACGCCCTTCGACTTCGATTCCGGCCCAGTCGCGCATCGCTCGTGCCATAGCTCGGGACATTCGACTGCGATCCCGGGCGCCGTGCCGGCTCGGTAAGTAGCGGCGAAGATTCATCCCAGCGGCCAGAGGGACTTTCGTCGCCGCTCTGGGCCGTCTGCATGGACCGGAGGCGGGTGGCGCTGATGGACGAGAAGGGATTCTGAAAGGAGCCGGGCCCGGCTATCGTCGACGACCGGCGCACACGCATCGGTTGCTGTTCTCTGCAGGAGGAGAAGAAGACAAAGAGGTTACAAGTCAACCCAGGCAACAAAGGGGGGACGAGCATGTAGCTCGTGATCACGAGGTCTTATCTTACCTGTGATCCAGTAGCGCTTCGCTGTCGATGCTCGTGCCGCTGAGGCTGGCCTGCGCCACCTGGTAGAATCCATTCCCCGACGACTCGCCCAGCTCGTGGTCGTGCAGCATGGCGAAGCTCTTTCGCCTGGACCGTTTCTTCTTGCCGCCGCGATGACCCTTTCTCTTCTTGGGCGGCCGCTGCGGCTGCGATGGTTCGGCCATGGCTGACGATGCAGCTGCTGAGGGCGAGTGGCCCAGGGGGTTGAAGCGGTTGCTGCTCGACATCTTCAGCAGCTTCTTTCAGGACGTGCAAGGCACCATGACCCGCTGCATAGCCTGCGCTAGGGGTCGGTGATAATAGCAGTAATAATTGTACTCGTAATAGCAAATTGATGGCATGAATAGGGGGGCTAGAAGCCGTCAAACTGCTCTGTCCAGGGTTGTTGTGCCCTGCCGAGGAATCGTTGATGAGCAGACAAGCACATAGTGATGTCAGCACAGCTGAAAGAGCCCTGCCTGGTTTTTTACACTGCAAGTTAATTAGCGGCTGGGGAGAGCTTTAGCGGGGGAGAATTCCGTTAGCGCATGCCCGACCACTTGATTGTGCACGTTTGTGTGTGCTGGCCGGAGGTACTTGTCCTGAGATAAGGTTTTGCGTGCCACATCTGCCGTCTCCACTAACAGCTCAGCAAGGAATGGAGTATCTTTGTCTTTGCTTTCTCCGCCCCGACGATCCGTGGATCTTCCCTACTGGTGCCTGTACGAGTCACTTGCGGAACCGGGTTGGATATAAACACCGAACAAAATGTTGTATATGAGTAAATAAGTATTGAATAATAGAGCTCTCTTTTCCTTTTCCCAAATCTGAGCCAATGATTAATCTCCGATGCTAATATGCACATGTCAAGTGACAGAGGTGCCGGTCATAACGCACGCACTACTGCATAACCCTGGTCTCCTTATGCAGCCGCCACACCCTTTGCTGGCTCTCCAAAGTCCCACAGCTTCACCAAGAGACTGTCTGGATTGGTGGCAGGTTCGTCCTGGGGCAAGAAAACCCTCTTGGGGATCTGGAATTCCACCACCGGGGCTTTCTTGATATCCTTTGCCATCTCTGCGTCTAGCAACTGTGGAATGTGTTAGTGAATGTGTTAATTCGCCCACTGATAAAAGGACCGTCGGTTTGTACTTACACTGGCGTATGAGTGATCGAGAAAGTCTTCCATGTTGTACGACTGCTTGGTGAACTGTTCAGAAAGGATCTTGGCAATCGTTGCAACATTGGGGTGATAGTGTGACTGCAGCTGAACAATCTCCCACAAGCAGCTGTCGATGGCGCCGGTATCCATGGGATCCGTCTCGGTGGCGTTGAATGGGTCTTCTGCCCCGTTGTTCTGAATGTGCTTCTTCAGCTCCGGATCCTGAACATCTCGATGGATCATGAATGTGCACGTCGGGTGGCGCCTCAGGAGGTTGTAAGCCCAAGGAACTACCGTCGCGATGGCACTTGGAGGAGCATTTAATGAGAGTCGTGAAAGTCTCTTGATAAAGCTGGCAACTAAAGCAGCAGGAAGATGCGTTGAGCTAAGGAACGTATCTAAGAGGCGGAAGAAGCGTGAGCGGTGCTTGGAGTGCAGGATATCTTTGTCAAGAAGAGAGTAAAGCTTGGTGTAAAATGATGGGTAGTCAAGATTTCGCTCCTGGATGAGGTAAAAGATGCCGGATAAGGCCAGCAGGGACATGGAACCGCCTGTGTTGTAGCAGCTCGTCAGGAAGTCGGATAGAAGCTCCGGCTTTGTGAACCATGGAGCAATGTTTGTGGATATGACGCTGAGGATGCGTTTACGCTCGTCTTTGGTTTGCACAATACTCAAAATGGCTAACCAAGCGTCCTGTCCTTGCCGCTTGTGCTGGATGGCTGATCTCAGATCGTGAGACTTCTTCTTAGGACGTGGGATGTAAAAATCCTCGAGCTCCTCGGCGCTTTGGGGGACGCCGTCCAAGGCAGACAGCAAAGCATACACTTGGTCGAACAAGTTGTCTGGAATGTCATCTTTGTCCAGTTTGTTTAGGATTGACCTGAATGTTGGTCAGTATCATATTGTAGACCATAATATTTTCTTCCAAGAAGCACTCACTTTACTGATTTGAAGGTGTAGTATCGAATATCATCATACTCTTCCACATAAGACTCGAGGAACGCTTTTCTCGCATCCTCGTTGTCTGATGTGATCAAAACTGCAACGATACTCTCCAGAAAAGCCTGTGGAAATGTGTATTCCTCTTTGTCGTAGAGGTGCTCTCCTTCTGCCTTTAGAGTCCTCATGCAGAGAGTAAGCGCAGTCACAGCAAGGTCTTCATCCCCTAGCATGTTCTGCAGCAGCGTCTTGTACTGAGAAAACTGATCCTTTAACCAGCCAACGACCACGGAATCCTTCTCTGACAAGCCCTTCTTTGCGATGAGGGAGCCTTGAGCCAGCAACCGCAGAAATATTCGGCACAGAGTCACAGCGGCAAGTGTTGACTCGTCCTCTCCATCCTCGTAGCGACTGGCGATGCTTAGAAGAGTAGCAATGTCGTTGTAGTTTTTCTTGGACTCCAGGATGCCCTGTTCCATGAGGAGGATCTTTGCGTTTGGGTCTTCGGCCTCCTCGTTTGATGAACGCCGTCGCTTGACAACTTTGGTGGCTTTATCTCCCGTAGGAGCTCTTTTGCGCTTCGCGCTGTCTTTAGAGCCGGCCGGCATGATGAGATGTGAAAAAAAGAAGAAAAGAAATCTCTGTACAGGCCGAATAGTCTAGCAATGTTGTATGCGAGAAAAAAGAAGACGACAAATTAGTCTATGAAGCTTTTGAAAAACTGCCGCAATTAGTTTGGCAAGAGTTCTCTGTCAATTGGGCTTCTGATATGAGAGACACAAGAAATTCTTATCTCATGAAAAGATAATTTCAAGATTTCTTTGAAGCCTTGCCGTTTCTGGCCAATGAGCGGACGGGCCTTTTCCGCGCCAAAGCAAGGTTCCCGCACTTACTCGGGAGAAACTCGGCTACGCTACAAATCGATTGCTCAACCACCAAAACTCGGCCATCACGTGACGCAAACGTGTTACCGAACTAGCGCGATAAAACCTCAAACCTCATTCCCAGCTCCCGATATCAACGACAAGGCCGAGATACCCCGTCCGAAACGTTCTCACAATGGCGTCCCGCTTGGTACGAAGCGCTGTCGGTATGTGTTGGCAGAAACGGGAAACCCGCTGAATACGGCGGCTCAATCGCAATTGGTGCGCCCGAGACGCTGACAATGAGAGCAATTTAAAAACTACAGGCGCATCTCCCCTCCTCCGAACCACCATCTCCCGATCCGCCCCGGCGATTTCTGCCGCCGCCGTGCGATACTCGAGCAACGTGCCCGCCGAGGAGCCCAAGAAGAAGGCCCAGAGCATCATCGACGCCCTTCCCGGCAGCAGCCTCATCAGCAAGACCGCCTTCCTCAGCGGTGCCGCCGGTCTTAGCGTCTACGCCCTCAGCAATGAGTACTACGTCATGAACGAGGAGACGGTCGTTGCCGTGTGCTTGCTGGCCGTCTGGACTGGTCTGCTCAAGTACGGAGGGCCTGCCTACAAGGAGTGGGCTGAGGCTCAGAACGAGAAGATCAAGAACATCCTCAACAGCGCCCGCGCCGACCACACCGAGGCCGTCAAGACCCGCATTGAGGACGTCAAGCAGATGAGCGGCGTTGTCGACATCACCAAGGCCCTCTTTGAGGTCTCCAAGGTAAATTGCGATTCTTGAAACTCGGCTTGGCGAAAGAGCCATGTTATGCGACCAAGATGTTGACTCGCTATGTAGGAGACTGCCAAGCTTGAGGCTGAGGCTTTCGAGCTCGAGCAGCAGACCGCCCTGGCCGCCGAGGCCAAGACTGTCCTCGACTCCTGGGTCCGCTACGAGGGCCAGGTCAAGCAGCGCCAGCAGCAGGAGCTGGCCGCCTCCATCATCGCCAAGGTCCAGAAGGAGCTCGAGAACCCCAAGGTTCTGCAGCAGATTCTGCAGCAGAGCGTAGCTGATGTCGAGAGTACGTTTAAACACCAACCGCCTGCTTGTTTTGTGGAAGATTGCTGACGTTTTCAACAGAGATTGTTTCTGCCAAGCAGTAGAGGACGAAACGAAAACTACTAGAGTCTTAGATTTCAAGGTCCCCCGCAAATCTTTCCTTTGTCATCGAAGCAAAAACCCCCCCTGTGCATATAACACGCACCTGTGCATTAGCCAAATCAATCAAGACACTAGTCGATATTTATTTTTCGTCACTCATGATGATTTTGACTGAGATGATGAAGTGCATGCTGTCTGTCCTAGTTGCGTTGGCTAGGCTTTTAGAGGAAGATGGGGGGGATTGCGGGTGTAAATTATATACTCTGTATTTTTTGGAAGATAGGGGGTTGGCAGTTTTGAGAGAACACAAAAAAAAAAAGACTTTCTACATACCTACCTATGCAGAGACATACCCCCCTCCATAATGGTTGGTGAGGCCTTTGTTGATCTACTCGAGGGTGAAAAAAGGCATAATCCGTCAAGCTGCTGCTTGTTTATTCCATTGATGTTATTCAAACTAATACAACTAACCCTACCTAGCAGTTGATCATATCTACCTACTGAACCCAGATACCCTGCCCAATCCCACTAGTGAATAAACACATGCGCACATTTATAAACATAAGTTGACAATTGATAATAAATACAGCGGTTGGAGGAAAACTCCCATCATCCTACCTGAAAAGCACCAGTTCTCGCGAACAGGTAAAAACCCATCAATAAAAAATAACAGTAAAATAAAATGAAACCCATCACCCTCATTAGTAAATCACCCTTGATTCAGTCCACTTCTTGCCCTCTGCTGCTGTAGTAGCTGGCTTCGATTCAGGTGAATCAGCAGCAACCGGATCTCGCGTCCATCGACCGCTCATCCGTCTTCTCCGGGCTCCCTCGCCCTTAATAGGGCCAATCCACTCCCAGGCTCTGCCAACCTCGCCACTCCGGCCCTCTCGCTGACCAGTACGAACATTGCTGTTCAGCTCAACGACCTTCTTCACCCTCTGCCAGATCCTCTCTCGCTCAGCCACTTTATGCACCGAGCGAAGCACGTCGTCTCTCAAATTGGGCAGAAACAACCAAGCGTCGTCCAAGTCCTCCGCGCCCAGCTCCTTCTGGTTGGCCAGCCGTTCCAGGACGAGGTCAACGAGCGCGGGAACCTGCGCCGAATCCACCAAGTGCTGGCGGTATCGAGCCCGCAGGTAAAAGACTGCCAGCACGACGGACATTAAAAGTCCAATTGGGAGTCGATATCTTGCCAGTCCGAGGCGGACGGAGCGCTTGAGCGCGCAGGTGATCGGAAGGCGAGAGAGAGAGCTGGACGATAGCTTGCGGATTGAAAAATCGGGGGAACCGGGCGATCTGTGGGATCAGGAGCGGATCTGATTAGTTGTTTGTGTCAGAAAGAAGAGAGATTGAAAATTGGGGAAGGGGGGCATGGGGTTGAAGCTGTAACTTCAGAGGGTGCCCCATTGAGAGAAGAAAGATTCTGAAACTTACGTAGTTGTTGCAATCTCCACAATCACTTCCTCGCGAGTAGTGATTTCGCCAATGGCGGCCACCCAGAGATCTTCAAACTCATCGCTGTTCAGCCGCTTGTTGCGCTTCCTGCTCACAGTCGACTTGAGCTCCTCCTCAGCGATGGCAGGAGAGTCCATTTTTGAGCCAGACTCATCAACCAATTCGCCGCATTCAAACTTGGCGCGTCGTTGTCTCAGCTCCTCAATGGCTCTGTCGGCAACTGCTTGAACTCGGCGTGCCTTTTCTCCGTCGGGCTCACAAGTCGGGGGTAGTGGGACAAGGCCACCGAAAGACAGGGGGTGGGGCTTGAGGACAAAGTCGCTGTGGCAGCGGACAGAAAAGTCCTCGTAGCAGTAAGCGTGCGGAGGGCATGGCTCGCACTGAGGCTCCACGAATGGGATGATGGCGTCCGGCACAGGAACGTCGTCGGGGATGATTTGTGTTGCAGGCCGGCCAAGCCCGCAGTAGCCAACGGCAATCTTTTCTTGTCGGTACCAGGCCAGATAGACGCCGAGCAGAGACACAAACAGCACAAAGAATGGCCCCTTGAGATTCGTCTTGCGGGCAGGCTTTGAGTGTCTCCTCGGCACAATGGTGGCCTCTCCCCTCCTGGCCGCCTCCTCTAGCTCCAACTGCGCGTCGGGAGTGAATTCTTCGCCAGCATCCACTTCAAAATCTGGTGACTGATGTCTCGGCTTACGAGCAGACAGTTCGTGTGATCGCGCAACAGCGGATGGTCTTTCAATGGCCAGGGGTTCGATGAACTCTTCAGGGCGTCGTCGAGTGAGCTTTTCGCCCCTAGCGATGTCGTCCACTCGTCTTCGGCTCGGCGTCTTGAATGCGGGAGAGCCCCTCTGGAATGGGTTGTCGTCGCTAAAGACACTTTCTTCTTCCTCATATTGAGCAACAACAGATGGAGGTACCGCACTTTGGGGCGCATTGAAGTAGGGAGTCGAGGCGTATGGAGTAGCGTTAGCGGTAGCGAACGGAGTGTTTTTCTGGGTGAATGGAGAAGAAGTAGCGTAAAGGGTGCTCGATTGGGGAGTGGGCGCATAGTGAGAGGAGATGGGTGTCTCTTCCTCCTCTTCGGGCTCATCCTTGATTTTCGGTGTCGCAGCCCTCCGGGAACCAGAGCGGCGCGTTGGTTTGGGCGCCTCGTACTGCGGCGCATCTGCCTCATCCTCATCGTAGTGAGAAGGCTGGCGGCTCACGGATCGGCTGGCAGATCGCGACGACGTGCGCTTCGCTTTAGCCGGCGCTGGCGCTGGCTCATCTTCTTCTCGCTTGATTCTGCTCGAGGCCTTTCGAGGCGATGCTGATCGACGCGGCTTAGCCGTTGGCGTAGGCTCCAACCCATAGTCTTCCCATCTGCCATTATCTTCGGGGCTGCCCGCATTCACGATGCCCTGGCTTGATCGCTTCGCGCGAGCGCGTTGAGCGCGTAGCTTCGGGACCTGCGGCAGGATATATTGCTCGACGAGCTCGACAAGCTGAGGCTTCTTGGCTGTTGCCGGATACTCGACGTTGTGCGTGACGAGAATCGAGCGCAGTCGCGGCACGGTGACGCTGCGCGGGTCGAAGCCGTCTTGGAGGTAATCTTCTGCGTCCGCCATGGTTGCAGTGTTTCTCCCAACAGGTTCTCAATGGGAGATTTCCTTTGGTTGTAAAGGCAAAGAACGAACAGTATCTCTGTTCGGTATAGAGTGAAAAATCACCAAGTATTAACTTGCGTAGAAAAAAAAAAAAGAATTAGAGAAATTGAAGCGCAGAAGGAATGCGACGCAATTTCGCCCGTTTGTCTCGGAACTTGACAGCTAGCCCGAACGAAACCGCCACCAGCGATCAAAACAAGTGACAAGGGGCCCCCAAATAAAAAGGTCCGGGGGTTCTCCAAATGTGAAACTAGCTTCCGGTCTCACCCCCCAGTTTCGAGAAATGAAAGTGCGAAGCTTTGGGAATTTTCTGCGACGAGCTGCAGCTGCAATGACCAACAGTTTGTCTGGACGGATGATTGATAATTGTTTTTGTAAAGAATAAAATTCTGCTGGCTGGCCGCTGTTGGCCGAAGTCTGCTTGTATGTGAGTTTCTGGAGGCTGTAGTAGCGCCGTTGTCAGTGGCAACCTCTGGAGCCCTGGAAAGAAAAAAATAAAATAAAAAATCCACTGCAGAAATTCTGTTGGGTCCAGGCCAGGCAGATAGCCGACCCCAAGCCATGTGGCATCTGCCTGGACTTTAGAACTTTAGACTGCAAGTGGCGCGAGCACAGCCACAGCGGGTGCGCCACACTACACCCCGCCACAGCACAGCTGCCGTCATGCCATGTGCAGATGCAAATGCGGCTTCACGTATGATGGAGATGCTCAACTGTCGCATCTGCCATTGAAGGCTCGATTTCGCTGCCGCCTCGTTGCAATGGCGTCGAACAGGGTCCTGATGGCGAGCCCTCGCTTTATTTGTCGCAGCTGCTCTCGCCAGGCACGCGGTTCTGGCTCTTTTCGACGATCTTATGCCACAGCTTCTTCGTCCCAGGACATTTACGATGTGGTTTGCATTGGAGGTGGTCCGGCTGGGCTGAGCCTCCTCACTGCGCTGCGTAAGAAATAACTGAACAACTACTATTACAGTTTATGTTCTAGATCGAGTATTAATGACTTTTGATCCTCTAGGCGCCAATCCTACCACATCTCGCCTCCGCGTCGCCCTGGTCGAAGCTCAAGACCTCTCCAAAACAGCTTCTCTCTCTCTACCACCAACACAATTCTCCAACCGATGCAGCTCCCTCACGCCCACAACAGCCCAGTTCCTCAACACCATCGGAGCATGGCCGCACATGAAGCGCAGTCGCATTCAAGAGTTTCACGAGATGCAGGTCTGGGACGGCGTGACGGATGCCCGCATCGAGTTTGACTATCAACTCGGCTCCACGGCCAGCCAAGGAGGCGTCATTGCTTATATGGCGGAGAACGTAAATATCACATCCGGTCTTTTGAAGAGAATTAATGAAATCGGCGGGGTGGATGTTTTTGACAGCTCAAGGGTTGAGAAGATTACGCTTGGAGAGGAAACCGAGGACTTGGATCTGAGAGAGTGGCCCGTCGTTCATTTGCAGGGCGGCAAGTCTCTGGCGGCTCGACTCCTTGTTGGAGCTGATGGCGCCAACAGCCCTGTACGATCATTCGCGCGTATTGAAAGTCGGGGTTGGGATTATAACCGACATGGAGTTGTCGCAACGCTGGAGCTGGAAGGCGATGGATGGGGAGGCGAGTATCGCAAAACCGCATACCAGCGATTTCTTCCAACCGGACCCGTTGCCATGCTTCCACTACCTGGAAACCATGCGACGTTGGTCTGGTCAACGACGCCTGAGAATGCCTCGCTGCTGAAGAAGCTGTCCGCCAAGGACTTTATTGCACTGGTCAACTCTGCGTTTCGGCTTAGCCCCGTCGACTTGGCTTATATGCACACTCAGGCCACTGGTCAGGAAGATGAGTTTGCCTGGCGGACCCAGCACACGCATTTCGACGCCGAGGCCATCCCTCAACTTGTTGTTGGCGTTCAAGAAGGAAGCATCGCGTCGTTTCCCCTCAAATTCCGACATGCAGACACTTACATCGGTGAGCGAGTCGCTCTGGTCGGCGATGCGGCGCATACTGTCCACCCTCTTGCTGGACAGGGCTTAAATCAAGGACAAGGCGATATTCAGAGCTTGGTCAAGACCATCGAGTATGCCGTCGCTCATGGCCAAGACTTGGGAACGCAAATGTCGCTCGAGTCGTACAATAGCGAGAGATATGCGGCAAACCATGTATTGATGGGAGTGTGCGACAAGATTCACAAGCTGTATTCCGTAGAGAGTGGCCCCCTGATTCCCCTGAGGTCGCTGGGATTGAAGGCCGCCAATGCCCTCGGGCCATTGAAGAGCTTTTTCATGGAGCAGGCTTCTGGTCGGGGATTAAGGGTTTGAAACATATTTCTGCTTTGCAGCTGTTGTATAGAATAAGGCCTCATCGCCGATCCGCACAGAAAAGCATGTCCCTTTTCAAGAGAGGGAATAGCCCACAATTGTATCAATACCACATCATCTCATAAATCGCGCATTCACTTCCATGCAAATGACCATGGGGCATCGCCATATATGAACATGACAAAATTCTTGAGAGTATTTACGAAACTTCTCCCAGTCAGCTATGGCTACAGACAAAGAAAACGAAATTCTAATATTTTTGCCTTCCACACCCTTAGTTTTACCTGTCAACCTCACCTGTACTAGCATGTTAGCAGTGAATTTCTCAATCATCATATCCGTTCCATATGGGTGATACGTACCAAACACAAGATCCATAGTACCGATTAAAGCGACCGCATCTGCCAGCAAGTGACCCTTGGCAACGTGGTCAAAGCCACCCAGGTGAGCAAAGCCAGGAGCACGGATGTGGCACCTGTAAGGGCGCTCACTGCCGTCACTGACCAGGAAGACTCCCATCTCGCCCTTGGGCGCCTCCATGACGGAGTAGGTCTCTCCGGGGGGAACGGCGTAACCCTTGGTGTAGAGCAGGAAGTGGTGGATCAGAGCCTCCATGTTCTCCTTCATGGCAGCTCGGGGAGGAGGAGCAATCTTGTAGTCTTCGACACGGACGGGACCTGCGGGCATCTGGTTCAGGCACTGGTGGATGATGCGCAGCGACTGTCTGAACTCCTCCATTCTGCACAGGTAACGGTCGTAGCAGTCGCCGTTGGTGCCGACGGGGACATCGAACTCGACCTTGTCATAGGCATCATAGGGCTGGTTCTTGCGAATATCGTAAGGAATGCCAGAGCCACGGAGCATGACACCACTGAAGGACAGGTTCAGAGCATCGGCGGCGGAGACGACACCAACACCCCTCAGACGCTCAATCCAGATACGGTTATCAGTAAGCATCTCCTCAGTCTCGTCGATACGGTCTCCGAACTGGGTAGCCCACTGGTAAATGTCGTCTAGCAGTCCAATGGGGATATCCTGGTGGACACCTCCGGGACGAACGTAGGCGGCGTGGAAACGAGCACCAGAGACACGCTCATAGAATTCCTATCCGAGTATACAGTATTAGCCACACGAAAACCGTCTTCATATCATAAAGTCTGCATCTGCTTCGGAGTCGCATACCATGAGCTTCTCACGCTCCTCGAAACCCCACAGGAAGGGCGTCAGCGCACCAACGTCCATGGCGTGTGAGAGAACCGACATCAGGTGGTTCAGGATACGGGTGATCTCGGCAAACAGGGTTCGAATGTACTTGGCACGGTCGGGAATCTCAATGTTGAGAAGCTTCTCAACGGCAAGAGCAAAGCATTGCTCGTTGGTCATCATGGAGACATAGTCCAGACGGTCAAAGTAGGGCAGAGCCTGAAGATAGGTCTTGTACTCGATCAACTTCTCGGTGCCTCGATGCAGCAGACCGACGTGGGGGTCGGCTCGGATGATTTCTTCACCGGACAGCTCGAGGATCAATCGCAACACACCGTGGGCGGCAGGGTGCTGGGGTCCGAAGTTGACAGTGTAGTGCCTGACTTTGCGATCCTCGACGCTGTTGTCGCGCGGCTTTTTGTCGGTGGTCGAGGGCTCGGACCTGGAGGGGTAGCCGTACACGTCGCCGGTCTGTTTGAAGTGCTCGTCGGTGGGAATCAGCCGCGTGCCGGTATGCTCGGGTGTCGCATATCTCCGGAACGCAGTTGATGAGAACGGGCGAGCGGCGAGAGATGTGGCAGGTCGCAGACATAGTCGGCTGGCACTCTGGCCAATGAGTCTGGGGAGGATGGCCATTGCGGAGGAGCGAAGCCCTGTCGGGAAGAGCTGGAGATTAGGCGCTATGGACTAGGGAGGTGAAGGAATTCAATCCCCAGAAGAGCCTCTGCTAGCCCGAGATCAATGGCTGGTTAGACGGGTGATGCTCGCCTTGGAGTTGGTGATTTGAGAATCGGGGAAGCTTGCAGTTCCGTGATGGTGGGGCGCGGGATATCATTTTTGCGCCGGAGCTGGGGGAGCCAATCAGCGGGCTGCAATTGGCAAATGGCAATTTGGTTTGCCTCATAGACTTTTGTAGAGCCAATGGAAATAGTGATCAACGAACCACAAACAAAGTGGCTTTACTTGACAATTATTTCGGGTGATTATGACTGCAGAACCTAATTGATATCAACATTACAATTCTGTTATAAAAAAACATCGATTAATATATTGAAGTGAACTTGCATCTCTGGTAGTGTATACATGTACTGATTGGTCTCTCGCCAAGTATGACTCGGAATCTCTTCAATTTTCCAAGCTCTTTACGACCAATTACTCGCAAAACAATCTATCGCTATATAGAAACCATATTCAAAAAATTTACTTCAAATCGCTTCTCAACAGACCGAATCGAACCTCATCCATTATCTCGCCATTCTTCTCAACCGCCCCTCTTCCCCTCCCCTCCAGCTCGAAGCCGCACTTCTGTAATAGCTTTTGACTTGCAATGTTACTCGCATACGCTTGCGCTTGTAGACGATGTAATTTTGGCCATGTTTCAAACGCCCATCTCGAGAATGCGCTAAGCGCTTCAGTTCCATAGCCCTGGCGCCATACTAACGGCGAGAGGTAATAGCCCAAGTCCCAGGTCCTGTAGAGGATATCTTCCAAAGGACGAGTGCCAATGCCACCAACGAGGAGTGGCTCTGTTGCCGAAGGATTGCATGGGCAGCCTGGCTTGATGAGTATTGCAGCGGCATGAGGGTATACGGCGGAGTCATCGTCGTGAATGCTGCGTTTGATGAATGCTTCGGCGTCGGCGGTAGTGTATGGGCTAGAGAAGCGGTCGCTCATGAAGCTGGCAACTTGATCGTGATTTGCGGCCAATGCCAAGGCTGGAGCATCTGACATGAGGTATCGCCGTATAATGACCCTTTCAGTTTCGACTAGAATGGTGCCGGGCTCGGTGCTGGGAGGGCATGGCGATGGTAGGATTCTGTCTACCACTTTGCTTGGCATGGCGACGGCTTCAAAGGCAGATACCGACTGTACCTGGGAATTGCCTTCAACCAGATCGCAAAAGAGTAATAATAGAAGTAAAAGTATCTATTTAGAAATGGAAGATTCTGCGCATTCAAATAGGAGGTCGTTGAAGGATTGACTAGAGTGACTCACTGGTTAATAGTATCGGCGGTTCAGCCCAGTATGGTTAAGTGGCGTGTGACTCTTCATGTTTCATAACACCAGCAATGGTAGTAAATAATTATCGAATCGCTTATACTTACGTTTAAAGAGATATTCAGATCTTAACAAACTGTATGGTATGGTATGTGGCCATTGCATCACTTATTTATAAGTGTCCTGTACCTCTCCCAAACTCAAGCTATAGTATCTCGACGAATTCAACACTACTTGCATCTTTCCCTTATTCCTGCTTTCTGAGATTTACCTCCATTTTTTATTCTTTATAAACTAGAACGAAGGATGTACAATAAACGTCCGATTTCGGACAAGTCATTGGGTACGTCTATTGCAGGTCGAGTCAACTATCTATCACAAGGTTGACTGTTGCCGGGGAAGTCTCTTGCACCGCGGCCTCATTCTATATATCCCAACCTCGAAATTTCCCTGGCTCTCTATGAGTCATGCAACAACACCTCCCTTTCCAACATGTTATCATGTTTATCCTATAAAACGTCTCTATCGTAGAGAATCCGCCGGATTATTGCTGCCACATTCACCAGTGTCCGTATTATCCCCCAACACGAATTCACCGCCGGATGCCATCATGTCATTCCAAAATGGATCGTCGAAATTAAGCACCGCGTTGCTTAAACTTGGAGTTTGTTGCATGACTTCATGCTGCGGCCGTTCTGATTGAGTTGCTTGACTTCCCTCGCCCCAGACTTGCCCAAACGTCAAATGAAGCTGTGATGGTTCATATGCTGCTGTCCAAATATCCGGTTGATACTCTGAATTAGGGTACATGGCAGACGCGTTCGCTCCGCTCGCCGCTTCTTGACCCAACTCTGGCATACCAGTTGTTTCCAGAAGCCCCTGTGCGGTCGGAAACCTTCCCTCCAAGCCGGCATCCCAGACTTGTCTCCTTGCCGCTGAAGAAAAAGGATAGAGATTTGAGTTGGATATGCTTTGGTAATTATTCGAGGGGTTCTCCGAAGAAGGTCTCGGCAAGTAGTCGAACACATCTGTCTGGTTCGAAAGTATGTCTAACGTCTTGTGATGGCTTGACGACTGCTCGCCACTGTTCGCAGCAGGAAGCGCCTGTTGAACGTCGATAGCCCGCTTCTTGCCCTTATCCTTTCGAGATTGGTCGTATTCGCTCCTCAGTCTCCTCTTGGTTCTTCGGAACAACAGATTGTCTCCGTGACTCTGTGCCCACCACTCCGGATACTCTTTCGCAGCGTTTGCCCACTGCTGCATCGCCGTAAATGTTGAATGGAGAGTACTCCAAGAGCATGTGATACAACTCCGATACCGGCACCTTTGTCTTCGTACGACTCTCGGCACGGAACACCCGCATGTGCTGGTATTCCAGTTCCAACTCCAACTCCCGCTGCCGGCGGGGTGCTGGGTAAGGAGAGAATTGGCGATGACGAACGCCTCGCATGGTTCCACGATATACCACCCGATGGGCCGAATACAATGGATTTGGCAACAGTAAACCTCTTTTGCTCCACACATTGGAGTCCTGCTGGCTGTCTCACGATCTCGCGTTCGAGGTGGGTGGAAAAAATGTTGGATCGCTTCTCCTGCGGAAATTTGGTGACGAGGAAATCTGGAATGAAAGCCTTCTTCAAGTGATCTGGAAAGATTAGCTATTGATATCAAAGTAGTCGTGGCTCTATGGAGAAACGAAATGTACCAAAAAAAATAATAATATGCCAAACACTGTGCCGCAGCGGTGTTTGTAGGCAAACAAGCAAAGGCGCTGTTTGTCGTTCAAAGAAGCAGTTTGAGTTGGGCACAAGAGTTCGGTGCCTGTACACAGGCTGCACTGCCACATGGTTGCCAGCTGTGATTCATGCTGCGCTTTGACTCGCTCTTCTCTATATGCCCAGTTGCTTCTATCGGCTTCGTGGAACGAAATGCAGTGCGTGTTACTGGCGGATGGGTAAAAGATCCATTCAAACAGTGATCACTCATTTGCACGAGGTTACAAAGGAAGATGTCCCATCTTGAAGCTTGTGAAACCTGTGAATTCCAGAGATATCGTGGGTGAGGTTAGTGAATTGACCGAACAGAATAACTACCGCTGATTTAAGATGCATTTTGAAGGTAGAATGTATGCAGAGTCTCTATGCACAAGTGAATACAGCAAATAAGGGGAACTGCTTTTCAGCGCACGAGAGTCTACGTAACTTGGCACATTCTTTCATCAAAACAACATGCACCCACCATTGCACTATTAAAGCAAGTTTTAAAGTAAATATTGTAATTTTATAATTGTATGCTCGAAACATGTGATATATGCCCTCAACGTACATCTACGGGGAAATACTAGCCAGCACCCCAAGTTAGCTACGTAATAACTCGTCTGCAATACATACATGTAGTATTCTAATCTTCTTTATGCAAGAAACTGTAATAATCTCTCTCCTCTACAATCTGCAACCCCTTTTCCGATCTTCGTAGCTTGAAGATGGACATGCCTCGGAGGGTAATATCCTCGCCTTCTTTGACGCCCATCTCGGGGTTATCCTTCTTGGAGGTAAATGTAAACCGGTACTCCCACCCAACTAAATCGTCAATATCTCCAAAGACGTTGAATGTTTTAGCCCTCATGTTGTGCACATTGGCATAGTAGTTGGCGCAATGGTTCAACCAGCCTTTTTTATCCAGACCAACGGTGTTGGGCATCACTGTTGTTGTGGAAACTTGTTAGCTTTCCTCTCTCCTTATATGACTGGGTTGATAAAGAAGTAACGCATTGTGCATCAATAATGTCTTATAATTATAACACTTACTGTAGTCAGAGAAGACAACATCATCAGCGAAAAACTCGTCGAGTTTAACCGAGTCACCGCTACCGCTAAAAGCATTGGCGAATTCGGTGATGAATTCTTGGGCATTGGTGGCCTTGGACATTATGACGAAAGATTCTCCGAGTCTGCTATGACTTCTTGAAACAATGAGAAAACTCAAGCAATTTTCTAATTGATGTCGATGGCGACTCAGCTTTGGCATTGAACAGTCCTGCCCTTTTATGCACCTCAGGGCGTTAATCCCCGCTCCAACCCGGGTCAGGTGTATCTGTCTCCATGTGTCATTACTTTAGGACGAAGGACTATGCCTGCTAGATCCATGCCGGTAAGACGATTACACCCATGTGATTGATTGGACGCTTCGCTAGGGCAATAGACTGCCTCATCTATACCTAGATGTGGGTAGGGATAGTTGCCCGTTTACGACTATACGAGTATGCCGTGAACAAGGATGTCCGCGTAGTAGGCGGGGGTGGTGTATGCCGCCATGTTCTACTAGTAAGCTTGTATCAGAAGAACCTTGATAGTAGTTTGGGGTTACTTTAAGCGTAATTTGAAGTGATTTGAGGGGACTTTTCGGTTCTCATCAATTCAAAGGCAACACGATCGGCAAGAGGAGATTGTTACTACGGAGAATAGGACTTTATTTTATTAATCGGGTTTAACACCTGCATCTCGGATAAATCCACCCTTGGAAATCTCTATACATGAGAGATACCTGGCCCACTGGTGAGCACTAACACCCATGGGTTACTCAAGGATGTCAGTCTGTTTTACTGGCCGGCATCCTTCTTGGAAACAAAGACGATCAAGTCCACCACACGGCGACTATAACCGTATTCGTTGTCGTACCAACTCATGACCTTTACGAAATTCTTGTTCAAGGCTATTCCGGCCTTGGCATCAAAAGTTGATGAGTGAGGGTCAGTAAGCATGTCAGTAGACACGATATCGTCCTCAGTATAGCCAAGGATACCTGCTCACAAGGATGTTATTAGCTTCAGTCCAAACGATCCATAGACTCAGAGTTTCATACCCTTGAGAGGCCCCTCAGAAGCCTCTTTAATCGCAGCTTTCACTTCATCATAAGTCACATCTTTTGCAAATCGGACCGTGAAGTCGACAAGCGAAACATTGACGGTGGGAACTCGGACAGACATGCCCGTGACCTTGCCTGCCAGCTCGGGAATGACCTTTCCAACAGCCTTTGCAGCTCCAGTGGAACTTGGAATCAAATTCTGTGCGGCAGCACGACCGCCACGCCAATCCTTGGACGAGGGACCATCGACAGTCTTTTGACTCGCAGTGTAAGAGTGGATAGCGGTCATAAGACCCTCGACAATGGTAAATTTGTCATTGAGTATCTTGGCCAGTGGCGCTAGACAATTGGTTGTGCAAGAGGCGTTGGAGATGACATTGGCACCTGCGTAGGTGTCCTCATTGACGCCCATCACATACATGGGGGCATCAGCAGAGGGAGCAGAAATGATGACCTTCTTGGCGCCACCCTTGAAATGGGCACTGGCTTTCTCTGTGGTGGTGAAAACACCAGTGGATTCGACGATGTACTCAGCGCCGCTGTCCTTCCAAGGGATATTGGCAGGGTCTTTTTCTTGGTAATATTTGATCCTCTTGCCGTCGATAACCAAGTCCTTGCCATCGACCTTGATGTCTCCTTTGAAGCGGCCGTGAGTGGAGTCGTACTTGAACATGTATTCCTACAAGGTGTAATAGTGAGATTAGCTCATAGCCTCAAAAGTGTAAAAGAAGAAGTCCGTTTCCTTACAGCGTAGTGAGGCTCAATGAAAGGATCGTTGAGTGCCACAACCTCAACATCGCCCGTCTCGAGGGCGTTGCGAAGGACAACTCGACCGATTCGGCCGAAGCCGTTGATGCCAACCTTGGGAACCATTTTTACAAAAAGACGAAAGAATTGTGAATTCTATAAGCAGCAATAAGATCACAATGCTTGAGAAAGATGAGGCTGTAGGAGAAAGGATGAGGAAAGATGAGAACAGAGTGGGGGGAAAGAGAGAACTTGTAGGGCGAGAAACGAGGGGCAAACTCGATAGGAAGGCATCACGGATTGGCTCGTTCTTTCTAAAGAGGAATTCTGTAGTATCTCAGACGTCTAGTTGCGTCATATGCTACTGACTGTTGGGTGTTGTGGCGACAGTATAACAGCACGATACATGTATACAATCCCATCATCATACAGGCTCTCAACTAACGCTTCATATTCCAGTACCTAACCTGTATCTAATCTGTAGCACCTAGAGGAACCGAAACAACATGAGATAGTCGACTGTCTGCAAGCATCGTCCGATGCCCATTAACACCACCTCCAGAGTGTGGTGGCCTGCAGTAGTGCGTGCAGCCATGTTGAGCGCTATTTGATCGTTGCAAGGGGGCGGGATCTGATAGACAGGGGCTTGGTGGTACTGAAGTGGCGATAACATCTCCTGTCAGGGATCCTTATCCAGCCTTATTTTTTTTTAACACATCTGAATGGATCTGTTAGGTCGCATCTGCATCCTACGATTTCGCATATAGATTGGTTATTCGCAACGTGCTCTTATCCAATCAAAACTACTCGTGCTTTCTACCAGGATTACTATAGCCTCTCTGATGCCGTTGGTTCGTATCTGGCACCTTTTGAGAGGCAAATGGGAGAATGTGATACCGTGCTTATGACGATCCATTGGCATGACTGAACCTTTGTAGTGAGTTCATGGGTGTAGCCGGTAAAATCACATTATGCGCTCATGGAAGAGGCGATTGGCAGTTCAAGCCCTGGTTCATCACTTAGGCTCATTTTGATACATTCAGCTGGATAGTAAGAAAGTGTAGTCTTCTTTCGCAATTTTTTTTCTGGTCCCCTTCAATGAGCTTATAAAATAACATATCCTAGCTCTCATTTCTCCCCATCACGATATTTGGCAAACAAATGATACTATACTCAAGGAGATACATGAATCGCAAACCGAAGACATCAAGCTGCGTGATTCACTACAACTGTCATGCCACAATGGATATCACGATCAATCTTTCCAAGGCCATAATATTATATATGTAAGGCTGTATATGATTAGAACGTCATGGCCATCGGTGGATTCTCGGATTACTTTTGCCACATACCTCCACAAAAGATTGCCCATCATGTTGTGTCTGCATCCAACGATGTATCTGTCGACCTCTCTGACCCACTCCAAGCCTCTCTGCCACAATTACGAGAAGATCCTCGGCTGCAGCATAAAATTGATCGATGTTCTTCCTGAGTTCTTCACAGGTGTTCTAAGAAGGTTTGGTACCTACACAGACGCAGTAAATCTTCAGTGCCATAGGCGAACCATGACGATAGTGAAATGACGGAGTCAAGTGGACCTATAGTCTCTCGCTGTTAATGTATTTTATCGCGGTTAATTATATCTACGTTACTCATACTGAAGAACTACGATCAATGAATAATATGTGGACTTGATCAATACCAATACAAAAAGTTCTTCACTTCAACTAGCCCATGTAGTTGACAGCGATAATTTAATCAGGCGTATTCTATATAAACACTGGACTAACCGCAACGGCAACGACTCAACCTTACCTGCATTAAGATGTCGGGCGGGCTTGATCTAACATGTTGATGTAACATATCAAGGGGAGGAGAGATGAATGATAGGGCGTCGCTCGACTAACCCACATGCGATCCCCCTTTAGTCCCAAGACCGACTCCATATATGCTGTGAGATTGGAAACCTGCTTGGAAGGGAACCTTGAAAGAGTTATGGATCACGAAATGGATCCCGGACTTTGAGTCTGCCGGCGCTTACCACTCTACTAGGTACGCAATGGAAGGACTGGAATTGCTAAGGTAAGTTGGCAAGCGGTTTGCAACTAAAGAACGAAGAAGAACAAGAAGTGAGCATAAAAGAATTGTATAAATGAGGAGAATACGACGTATGTGCGGATTGTCTGTTTCTGTACGGAGTATGCTTATTTCTTGATCCCTCTATTTAGGCACACCCCTTGTCAGGCTTCCATGTCTATGTGCTGGCTTATAAGCGGGTCTTTGTTATCATTGCTGTACAATTCGACAAATTATTTACCATTCCTCGTATGAGTTTGTTTCTATCTCTTTGAATAAATGCGCTTGACAACCGTCTCTGAGAAGTTGTCAACTATTGACTTTACCACTGAACCTGTTCGACTCTCTTTACAATTGAGGGCAATGGAACAGCTCAAAGCTCGGCTAGTAAAGCCGACTCTGTCGACAGAACACAAGCTCTTGTTGTTGGTCGGTCTTCCTGTGCTATACGTCGTAGGATTAACTGTTTACCGCCTCTACTTCCACCCGTTAGCCAAATTTCCAGGTCCTAAGCTGGCAGCGGCCACAAAATGGTACGAGTTCTACCACGATATTATTAAAGGACAGGGCGGTCAATACTTTGTGCGAGTGAGTGAGATGCACGATAAATATGGTAAGAATACTCAAGCACTACTATTGTGTTATTTCTCGAGGGTAGCTAACTTGAAACCATTTAGGACCTATTGTCAGAGTCAACCCTGATGAGATTCATATTCGCGACCCTTCTTTTCTCGATACCTTATATGCTACCAATCCCACGAAAAGAGACAAATATCCACCGTCTGCGGAGTTGGCTGGTTTGACATATGGGAATGAGTACATATAATAAGCGTTATCAACCTCAATTTGCCGCTGACTATGGACGCTTATATAGCCCACGGCACTGTGGATCATGATATGCATCGTCGCAGACGAATGGCGAATTCTCGCATGTTCTCAAAGCGTGCTGTTGCAAGCGCCCAGGAGCTTATCCATGGCCACATCAAAGAGCTTACTGAGGCCTTTGAGAAAAAGGTTGGCTCTTCCGAGCCTATTGAGATGCAGACTACCTTCCTTGCTTACACTACTGATGTTATCTATCATTATATGTTTAACAAGGATGTTGGTTTCCAAAAGGATTGGAGCAAAGCTCAAAGTTGGCGACACTCCATGGAAGCAGTGGCTCAAGCAACTCCATTCTGCAAACAGTTTCCCTGGCTCAATGGAAAGCTCCTGATGTTGCCCGAGTGGATTCTAGATATCCTTGTTGCAAAATTACAGCCCGATATTGCTGGTCTTCTCGCCACACACAAGGTTTGTTGAATGCACGGTCTTCTGTTCTTCTTCTGTCATAAAGAGTTCTAACCTGGCATCACTAGCTCATGGGCAAAATTGCTGCCGAGTATGTTATGCACAGGAGTACAGATAAGAGTAAACTTGAGTTCGAAGAAGATGAGAAGAACGTCAAGCCTTTGACTATCTTCCATTCCATCGACCGCAGCGCCCTACCCAAGGAAGAGAAGACTGGTCTTCGACTTATGCAAGAGGGCCTCACTGTGTTGTATGCTGGTGGCGAGACTGGCTCACGACTTCTGGCTCACACCATCTATCACTTGTTGGACAATCCTGAGATTTTGGAGAAGGTTCGGAAAGAGATCTTGGATGCTGCTGGAGATTCTAAAGACTTACCTGATGTCAAAGTCCTTGAATCGTTGCCCTGGCTTGTAAGTCAAGACACCCCGGTTTAGGAGATCTGACAAGACAATGGCTAACTGGTACTCCATAGGCTGCATCAGTGCGTGAGTCGCTTCGTCTACGTGCTACTGTGAAATCAAGGCTTCCCCTTGTCTCCAAGAATGAGTTGATATATAAGGATTGGGTTATTCCCGCTGGCGTGAGTGGCTCTTGTTATCAATAGAGTCGTACTCTATTAACCTTTTCGACGACAGACACCTGTTAGCATGAGCCAGCCAGATATTCTTCATAATGACGAGATATACCCTGAAGCTTTGAAGTTCAAGCCTGAGAGATGGTTTAATGCTACTGAGCAGCAAAACAAAATGTTTATTCCATTTGGCAAGGGTACCCGCATGTGCATTGGTGCCGAGTAAGCGCTTCGTCTCCCTCTTTCCCAGAAATTGCCAGCTGACAATGCCGTGAAATAGTTTCGCATATATCGAAGTGTACATGTCTCTTTCTGCACTCATTACACGTTTCGATTTAGAGTTGTATGACACAACTTGGGAGCGTGATGTGGCGTACACGCGGGACTGCTTCCTAGGCGAAGCTTCTCGAGATAGCCCGGGTATCCGAGTAAAGGTGTTGGCGGACAATAAGAGGTGGTTTGCGGATTAAAAAATTATCGGCAGAATGTTGAAAACCATTAAAAGGAATTGGGTGTATCATGCTTGCCTCATGTGATGCGCCTGAGGGATCGACTATTACAGAGTGCGTGCTGTCGACTAATAAGAGCTTACTAGAAATACAGGTGAACAGTATTACTGCATTATTACACTTCTGTGTTTAACTGAGCTTTATACCGCCAAATTTGGAACTAAATCTTTCACTGTCACTTCCAAGTGCTCCTTGTCTCTATGTCAAAAGACTCAACGGATGCAAAGCTAAATCTGATCCATTAAATCTAGATGATACCGTATCAGTGTAACACCAAGAACACTCGTACAGGAAGGAATCGGCGATGTTTCAAGAACCTTTATCTGCTATTGGGCCAGGGTATCAAGTGTCATTTTTTCCTTGGGCCCGCGATGGCCAAGCAACCTTGCCGCTGAGGTTTTGTTGTACGGTTACGGAATATATCCACTGCTTATCGAATAAGGATTTTGAAGTTCTCGTACGAGTACGCAGGCCTCTGGTGGATTAGTTTATCTGCCGTCTGCATGTCAGATAACGCCCCGTTCTTTTTGACATTAACTTTTTAATCACCGCTGCCCCTTGTTGCCCCGTTATATCTCAGTATAAAAGCATAATCCGGCATTGGTTGCTGCCGAGATCCGAAATGACTACGAGGTGGTCCACGTAAATAAAGTATGCGGGCTAATTGACTGTCATTCTTTTGCTTGGCCGTCTATGCCGCATTCTGTGCAGGGATCTTTCTAGGGTCAGGAACCTTGTTGGTACTATTTTAAAGCTCTACTTCCGTCAGTTACTTCAATCAACTTGTTTCTGACACCTGATCTTTTACTGGGAGAAAGTAAATTCTAGACTTGGTAAGACTTCTGAGCACATTGACTCCCTTCAGCGCATGATTGAGATTTACAAAACGAGAAACCTTGACTTCCCAACTGTTTCTAAGTATACCTCTCTTCTCACCATTGGAGGCAGTGAAACCACGGCCACGTTGCTCGCTGGTGCCATCTACTTTCTCGCCAATGATCCCAAGGTTTACGGTAAGCCCATCAACGAGATAAACTTACGCTTCTCTGACCTTGAGTTTAACGTTCAATCCCTTCATGAAGACGAGTCCACTGAAAGTAGAGAATGTCATGGTCAGTGTGTATCATCGTAAACGGGGTTACGCCTATAGGAAAGCCCCCTAGAGCATTACTCACCTGCATGATTCAGTTATGTTTGCGTCGTCGACAAGCTCAAAATCGTATCGCATCACGAGAGTAGCAACAAGCTTCCCTATCTCCAGCCAACTGATGTCTGCCGTAGGCAAGGTATCCTTGGTTAGCGACTTTCTACTAGGCTACTGCAGAGCCAGATGCCTCAATGTCTCGCATATCCACCTACTTTTTCCAATGCAGGTTCTGGTACCGCCGCCGAAGGCGAAAAAGAATCTCTCTGGCGAGGTGTTAGTGCTTTTCCAGGTAGCAGCGCATTGATATGCAATTCTCACTCAGTTCACTTGAGCTCTCGCGCTCCAACCAGCGCTCAGGCCGGAACTGTTCGAAATCGGCACCCCACACCTCAGGCACACGGTGGATAACCCACGCGTTACTGCCGACGACAGTCTATGGATGTAGTGATATTAAAGGTCAGCAGGCTGATGTAACCAAGACTAAATGGTAGTCCATCAACTTACACCTCCGGGAACAAATATGCCGTTGATCGTCATTCCCTCCTTGGGAACATCCCTGTCGGGATTGAATCCTACTGGGCTGAAGACCCTCATCGCCTCATGCATGACAGCTTGCAGATAGGGAGAGGCTTCAGCTTCCTGGAAGGTGACTATACTTGAAAGATGGCCCGCGGCTCGCTGCTCCTCCAGTTCGGCCCTGAGCTTCGATAGAACGCGAGGGTGGCGGAGGAGATTGAGAAAGATACCCCGAAGAGCGGCAGACGTTGTGTCAGACCCTGCAAAGACGTTGGACGTCATCATGAAAGAGATCACGAGATCGTTCCTAGTAAGATCAGTAGCGGCTTAGTCAAAGGCTGGATACGGCTGTAAGGTATCAATCTGGACTTACAGTTCCATCTTGGAATGTGCAGCTTGGAAGAGCTGTCCCACAAGATCGTTGTCGATGCCTCCCTTGTCTCTTCGGCCTTGCACCTCGGACTTTGCAAAATTGAAGAAATAGTCGTTTCTATCATTTGCCCTGAGGAAATTTCCAAAAACTGGGAGGATGTATTTTTGATGAAAGTTGAAGAGCCACGGGACGTGCATCAGCCAGGCAGTGTTGCCCAAGGATCGCTCAATTCGAGTCAAAATGCCATCATCATTAGCCAAGGCAACAAATCCAAAGGGTTTCGAAAAGGAGATGGCTCCAATGACATCAAAGGCAAATAGTTGAAACCAGGTACCAATGTCAATGGGGCGTGACGATGCAGCAAAGGAATCAAACTTGATGAGCAAGTCGCCGATGAGATGGGTGACCTGGGGCTCGAGGTGGGCAACCGACTCCATGGAATAAGGGCGTGCCACGAGCCGTCTCTGGGCCGAGTGAATCTTCTCATTGCGCTCCCCCGTTAAGTCAAAAGGCCGCGATCCCTGAAGTACCGCGTAGCAAGCGGATTTGACAAAGGCACCGTTGACCCCTGGTTGAGAGATTATTGGTTAGCAATTACCTGATACTCGTCGATAGCAAGGATAACCTTTTTCCGGATCTGAGTGCAACACTGCGCATGAAATATCACCTGTCGCATTTCTGGGCGAGGGAAAAGAGAAAAAGGAGAGAGGGGGGTTGTATAGCTATACTGTAAATTGTCCTAAACGCTTGCGGATCCCCTACGCTTCTAGAGGCCAACAATATCGAGCACGATGGTCAGCTAAGATGAATCAAGAATAGATACGATTAAGCAGATCTTGGAGCAGATCAAAAGGAAACGTTAGGATATGACGGATGGTAGTTCAAGGACTTACAGTTCGTTCGGTCCGATTCGCACAACATTGCCGTATCGTCGATGCAATTCCATTATTTCCCGATGCCATTGGCCTCTGTACGTAGCGTACGCTCGCCATATCTTGGTGAATTTGGCTGCGAATGGCCCCGGAAAAGCAGCTATGGGGGAGAAGAAGCACTGATAGACGACATAACCGGCGGATGCGACAATGAGAGCGGAGCCAAAGAAGAGCAAGGGGCCAAGAGCAAGGGATAGAGTAAGTGCAAGCATGGCCAAGAGTTGCACAATCCTACTAGCTAGAGAGAAACGTCTGTAAAACGCAAGTAAACTTACGCAGGATGGGAGTAATTGTCGATGTGTACCGTAGTCACGATGGTGATTGTTGAGCGTTGGCATTAAGAAAACAGCTCTGCAGCAACAGTAACATTTATACATCGGTTCAGCAGGACAGAAAAGGAGGACTGAAACGAAGGTTGAGCAGACAATTGGTAAAAATATGATATGTCCATTTCTGCCATCCTGGTAAGGTTGCAGTCCATCCTCATACATGTGCATGTTTTGCTATCCATATGAAGCAGTTAGTTTCCACCGGCAAACAGACACCGTGTTCCTATAGTTTACATGACTTGTAAATTTAATCGTGGCATGAAGTTTCAAAATCCAAATCCTTAATCCATAAGCTACATACACGACGACCCGATAACGGCTATGATTATCTTTGCTATCGTTCCATTTTACGGTTGCTTAATACTTCAAGTTTGTCTTCGTTAAGGTTGTTTTAAGTCTATGGGATAGTAACTTTATTGCCGGCAATGACATCAATGCATGTTCGCTCTTGCCTCGAGGTTTGGCTGATAGACAAATTATACACAACCTCCGACTTACAGAATCAATTGGTGGAAATTAATTCGGTGATGCAGGGATACGGAGTAGGTTGTGAAAGTCCATGGACTGACCATGGACCGACCGTGGACTGAATGACCAAGTGCCTACACTTGCACATCCAGCTCTACAAAGTAAGACTAGATATAAATATCAATTCGTTTTCCATCTTGTAAGCTCGTAGTATGAGATGTCGCACTTCATAAGCTAAGTATACAATGATACTATAACAGCGATGGTTGTTTCTCACACCCCTTCGCATCTTTTGACTATAAAACAGGAACAAGACCGGTACCGGGATCATGGCAACCGCCAAAATTGCGGTGACACTGTCTCAAATGATCATACATTGCCGTTGCAAAAATCGGATATCCAGCACCGAGAAGAAGCTTGAGAAGAGGGTATTACTACTAGCATACATCAGATAGACATCGATGATGTAGTTCAACCGATGAAGACGATTAACACGCCTGCACCAGTAAGAGTATCGGCCAGCACTTGGAGCACCCAGGTAATGTTGGTATTACTCGTCCGGGCAAGCCAGAATAGGGCTGTAGGAAGTAGAACACCGCCTACAATCATGGGGTCTTTAGGAGACGACCGTCCATTTTTTTAATAATTTGTGCCACGTATTGTGTCTTCGTAAATTATACAATATGCATAGCTTGAACCAAAGACGATACCTACCATGAGAATGAAGAACGGAAGGGAAGCTAGACTAGTGGACTAACTACATTGGCCGTAGAGTGCAATCGGACACGAGAAAAAAAGAGATAAATGACTTCGCAGACGAATTCTATGTAGCTGTATGGTAGGTATCAGCAATTGAATCGAACAGAGTCCGAAGATACGTAGTCCATATACTCACATTGTCGAAAGCAACAGAACAGGTTCCATGAGGAGCATTTTGATGAGTCTCAGCGCGAATGTCATGATAATGTCGTTAAATGATACTTTTTTTGAGTCGTGAGCTATGTAGATATTCCAGTTTCCTGTCTCTTTTCGAAGCCTCTTGGCCTTCTAGGATAGAAGGACAGGTGCAAAGCTCTGGGGAACAAGGACATAGACCAAAGCTTCAACAGCACTAATCATGCTGAGGGTCAGTCAGACAGTCCATCTTTATCCCAGCGAGGAGGTAGCGATAAAGCTGCCAGCAATGGGCCCAGCAAGAGAGCCGATAAAATAGCACCAGCAAACGAGTAAACAGCCGCGCTCAGTTGGATTCCAAAAGTCGGTCAAAGCGCCGCAAACAATGGCCATGGGCGAACAGCCAAAGAAACCGCTCGAAAATCTGTAGGTTCGGCTGGTGTCGACATTGTGTACCGCGCGCGGCAACAATTATGTTGAACATGGCAAAGACAAAGGGTCCGGTGAACACAGGCCCCTTGTCGTGGATTGCCAGCTAAATTTGGCGATTCGGCACCTAGCCGCAAAGCTCGCCGTTTTCTTTGATACATGCATTGGTGTATTACGAGTGCATGTATTGATAACTATAAATAGGTACCTACCTGAGGAGCCAATAAAGCATTTGATCTTCTTTGTAGTAAACATGAACAATCGAAGGCTCTTTGTAGTAAACAGGAACAATTGGAGGCTCTTTGTAACCTGATTCCTATGCTCTGTTTCACTAATATGCTCTTTCTTTCAACAATCTGGGCACTCTTATGAACATGCTGGCTGTTGCTTCAGTATATCCCTGACCGGCCTGTCTCTGTGTATTTCGTAGATTGTATATATATGAGAGGTCCTACCCCCGACTGTATATAGATAGCCAAGACTTTTCGTCAATAGAATATTACACATAACCTACGCATTCCGATACTGGTAGACCGAGTACATTCTCTACGAGAGGCATCTGATCCCATCAACATCCTCATTTGTTTAAAACTCCACGCCAAATTGTCTCTTCCCGTCCCTGATATCTCGCCCTAAAAATGAAGATCTTAAGTTCTGCTGCCCCAGCTAGCTACGGTACAAATGGCGCCGATCCTCCTGTCCTGCCTGTCGCCGCGTCTCAGCTTCAAATTATCTTCGAGTGGGTTGGGCTCCTTCCACTGGCAATCTACCTCTCCGGCAATGGCTTGTCTCATTGGTTGGTAGGCCAGACGTCGCTTGCAGGATTCATTGGTGTGAGCTTCTTCCCCCGTCTGGGTATTCTGGAAAGCCTTGCTACCTTCTTGCGCGAAGGTGCCGACTTTCTCGATCGCGCTTCGTCCGTCAGCGAGCTGCGGCACACTGTCTGGGACGCCAACTGGGGCAGTGTCTTCCCATGCGCAAACGGAGCCGCAAGCGATATACTTACGAGATATGTCATTCCCAAAGCTCGTTATATTGAGATTCCAACTGACTTGGCCGCCATGATTGCTGCCAATGAACATGTTCGCAATCCAGAAGAAAGAAAAGACAGTGCCGTTATTGTAGAGACAAGCAACAATTCCAAGGGCCAGACAAATGAGAACGTTGGAGGCCCTCATTTCAGCCGCTATCAAACGTTGTATATTCTGGACTGCACCATCGATGCTGGCAAAAGAAAGACTGATAGCCCCTTCGTTACGTGGTTTTTCTTTCTCATCGAGGTTCTATTCATCCTTTCTTTACTTGGCGCTTGTGTCTCAACTATCCTGCTCGGTCTATACGGGACTGCTGCAGCCATTCTCATCAGCATCGCTTTCCGTGTGGCACGGCATAGCATCAAAGTCATTAGACCCCCGAGATACCTGGAAAGCAATGAAGCTAACCAGGCTGACGCCTACATGCTCACAGCGATACATGAGAACGCATCAACCTGGTATCTCTACAGAGGATCCCGGGCAGTCGTTGATGGGCTTGTGAACAAACCTATGATCTTGGATATCACAGCACGCCCCAAAACAGCGATGGCACTCGCATTGCGCGGGCTAGCTCTATTACAACTTCTTACCATGACATATGTCGCGGCACAGAAAGGTTGGGATGGAGTGGGCTTGCTGGTTCTCATCGCTGTAGCATGGACGCTTGACTACGCACTTTATAGAGACGACAAATTGGCGGCAACTTGGCTTCGGCGGGAGGGAGTAAGCATAAAAGCATGGAAGTGCCAGTTCAGTGGCCGCACACCTATGATTGGCGCTATCCAGCTTCTCAAGTCTAACACAATTTCGAGTTGGATGGACCAGATGCTGGCCCCTTCAGAACGCCGCGAGGCTTGGTTGAAGATGTTGCAGTTGGATATGTTACAGTCGGACTGCCCTGATTTCGAAACTTTAGAGTCAAAGCATGCATTGACCGGAGAAAACGACCAGAGTTGGGTGCGGAACAATTGGTTGCTTACACGCGCTGCAGTGAAAGCTATTAGAGTCGCCACAGGCGAGGGCACTGCATGACCGATGCATGTAGCGATCTCTCATACCCTCAGTACCTCTACATTAGACGTGTAACTACCAGGGATCGTGGGGCCGATGAGCTTGTATCAGTATAGATAGGATTGCTTGGTTAGCATAGGCGTGTTAGATATTAAAGAAGAGTGTCATTAGTTAACGTCTTGCAAACTGTTTAGCTCGGAATGGCAGGCGATGAATTCATCTACTATGGTTTAGTATTAATAGAATTCTTAGCATTCACAAAGTCATGTATAATAGCGCCCCCAATGAGATCGATTGTATCGGATTGCAAAGCAACAGTCATCTAGATTCCAGCCAACAACCTGGAAGGTTTTGCTCTGTGATATACGATGCGAATTCCACAGTTTATAAGCTACAAGGCTGTCTTACTTCAACTTAACCGCTTTTAAGTGAGGATTTTGAGCCAGTCGAGCCATCTCTCTTGACCGCACTATGCCTGATGCTCATCTGCAACGTAAGTGCGCATGTAGAGCCAACTACACGTAAGCCTGTTCCCTTCTTCGGATCTACACTTTTTTCAAGCCAGGCCCAAGGCTTCCAGCCAAATGATTGAGTGGCATAATTTCCGCAGGCCGCGCAAACAACCCATCCTCCGTTAGAACCCGTACCAGCTCAATGTGCACCGGGTTTTGTCGATGCGCGAGTCGTGCCGCAGCGTTTTCGTATCTTGCCCAGTTGTCAGTATCGCAATCTCAACTTGTAATAACAGGGCTCTCATCAGTGGGAATATCTCACATTTCCCACACGACAATCAAAGGTTCCCCTGCTGAGACATCACGCTCATGCACAGCCCAAACAAGCGACCCGGGTTCATCAGCCTGGGCTGTGTCCGCAAGCCGCTTGAAAATCTGCCTGACCTACACTTGAACATTTAATTACATGTAAATGGTAACCAGGGTCAGTATTGTACACACCTGATCCAATTTTTCAGGTTTTGGGTGAATGAATACACATTGGTGGATGGCTTCTGAAGATGACATCGTGAACGTTGAGGCGAATCTATTTCTTAAGAGCTGAGCCGTAAATTTATCAACGAGCGGCGTTGTCATATAAGTACATGTAACTAATGGTTCAGTAAGCAGGGCTTTATATCCATTCTCTACGGGTTGAAAGTGGCGGCATTTAGCTGTAAGCCCCCGCCCTAACTACATAGTATTAACCTGAATCTTGGGATACGACGTCATTCACGTCAATTCATATAATTTGTCTATCAGGGCGAAGCAGCGTGAACATGTCATTTTGGTGTATGGACTTCCTATAGGTTGGCGACATCAACTTCCTTTGCGGCGCGACACACTCGGCCGTCCGCCCATGACATAGAAGTCTTTCGGGAACCCTATGAGCTGCTCGGCTCTCGCGATGAACGTTGTCCACCCGTTCTGCGGCCAAGACCTGATCCATTGTCGCATTTCGGGTATCTTGGGGCGGCCGGCGGTAGAGCGAGACACCGAAACCGGTTCCACTCCGAGCTCCGAACTCCGAGCCTCCCGCCTGGCGTCATCGCCTGGCTGGCTAATAAGTTGTGATATCGATTATTATATACAAGTATTAAGCAATGAGGAAATCAACAATAGAAAACTTTTGGAGAACAAACCATCGCCTCAGCATAAATAACTTGACACCAAATCAACATCTACATTTCTTGCCGTTTCAATTCCTCCACTATCTAAGCCCCGCGCTCTACTTCAACAAATATGCCACTTTACGAGGTCCAGCATTATATCCCCCTGTCATTGGAGGAACGCAACAAGTTCGCAAAGGAAATCACAAGAATCCATACGAGAGAGTTCATTACACCGAGCCTTTTCGTCAATGTTCAGTTCACCGAGCTAAAGGAAGGCTCCAGCTTTATTGCAGGCGAGGAGGTATGCGCAATTCCCACAGGAGCAACGCCGTCCGACAACATAATTGATATACTAAATGTATTAGAAAAAAACAAATCGAGTCATTGCTTTTCTCCGGGGCGGCCCAAGGACCCGAGAGCAGTTTGTTGACGTGACCAAACAAGTCAAGAAGGCTTGGGACGAGATTATGAATGAAGGAAAGGCTGTGTGGGGAGAGCGTCAGTTGAGCCTGGTCGGTGTGATTGATGGACTTGCAGGCGGCCTTGAGCATGACTTTGTTGCTCCTGAGGTATGTTGGCGGACTCACTTTTCTCTACATATTCCACTACCAGATTTAAATATCGTTTGGATCCATCTTCGTGAGTGCATCGGCTAATTATATATACAATCATAGGCGGGCAAAGATGTTGCTTGGCTTAAGAACCACAAGAGCGACTTCCAGAAGTTGGCATCTGAGGGAAACAATTTATTCGTCGGTATCTTGCAAGAAATGGAGAATCGCGAGGACCTCGTTGCAAAGCTCCAGCAGGATTAAACAGGTACTTTGTTGTTTGACTTCTATCACCATGTAGCTCTTTCACAGTAATCAGATCTTTCCTTCAGTTCCATAGATTGAAAATAGAATACGAATGACGTCCGCGTGCGCATATTTCCGTCTGTTGGCATAACAATTAAAGGCTTACCTCTATTACATCACTTTGGCGAAATAAAGTGCCTAACCTATAGAGCATGATTCGGACGACAAATCTCAACGTGGGTCGCCGGCCGGGTCCCGGTCTAACAGCTGCCGCGACATTAATCGACTCTCCATTCATAATCGTCGTAATCTCAGTGTCACTACGTTCAACCCTGTCGCCTCCGATCATAAAATAATAAGTTGGATGGATTATTCAATATCCGCTATAATTACAATACAACTCAGGGTACGTGACATGCTGTGAGTGGAGTGGGGCCATCAGTGCAAATTGTCTCCATCTTCGATGTAGCAAGATTAGACAATATTACTATGATATATCGATTCAGTTAGAAGTTCGATTCAGAAACTTGGGTTCTTAAAGACTTATATATAGACGTTTTAAATACTAAAATATATAGTCTCATAACGGTATGAGCCTGAGCTAGGTAATAAAGCTACCATATATAGTGAACAGTCGTTGTATCGTAAGATTTACTCAGTTAACATTTCGGTAGTGAGTCTGCGTGTAAGTTGATGACATGATCCAATCCTTCTATTTGTCCCCCTTTGTCCAGCCTTGCCAGCGTTCTATATTTCCTATATCAAGGTCAAAAAGGTCCAGCATTCTTCCCACGCTGTGGTTAATCATAACTTCGACGTCGTCAGATTTGATGTAGAAAGCGGGCACGGGCGGGAAGATGATGGCCCCTGCACGCGTAACCTCCAGCATGTTGCGCAAATGGATCTCGCTGAGTGGAGTCTCCCGCGTCACGAGGACCAGCCGCCTCCGTTCTTTCAGCATCACATCAGCAGCGCGGGCGATCAGATCACTGCCTAACCCAGTCGAAACCGAAGCAAGCGTCTTCATACTGCAAGGCACTATGATCATGCCGTCTGTGCGGAATGACCCGCTGGAAATCGCTGCAGCCATGTCGTTTATGTTGTACGAGAAGTCTGCCAATGCTGTGACATTGGCAGCGTGATAGTCTGTCTCGTATTTGATCGTCTCTCCTGCCCATTTACTGGTAACAAGATGCGTCTCGACATTGAGGTTTCGGAGAGCAATAAGAAGTTTGATGCCGAGTATAGCTCCGGTGGCTCCCGTCATGGCTACGATGATACGCTTACGGCGGGGGGCCACCGCCGTCGCGTTTGCTGTACTAGACATTCCGAGCATGATGAGTCAAGGAGGAAGCGAGATAAGAGCTGAGGAGCGATGTAGGATAAATGGTAGAATTGAGCTGTTGTTTGTAGCGAATGTGCTAGAGAAGTTTGCGCGTAAAACAGTCCGAATCTTATACTCCATCTTGAGAATCACTCACAATTCTGAACCGGCAGAGTATGATTGCATTTTGCAAACTGCCGAAATGATATACATGTACTCCGTATCCGAGGCTCCGAATGGTTCGGTGCGCTAAGAAGTCGGTAATTCAGAGAATGGCTTAGCGCTTCCGAGACCCCGAGAATGCGCTGCAGCCGGGAGTCCGAGTCGTCAAGCTGTACAAGGCGAGAGTTGGTTGTGAAAATTTGTTGTTTGTGAGTGTGAACTAAGTTCCAGGTAGATGTTGAATTGAAATGCGAACGTCATCATCTCCTTGACGGGCCGAAGGCTACGATGAGGCATCTGTACTCACTATCTAACAATCTGTTGACATTTTGTAGCTATATTGTAGGTATTAGAATGCAGACACTAAGGCTGTATAAGTAAGTAGAGAGATCAATGAGACCATTGAATATATGATATCTCCACTAAGATAAAAGTAACTATATCTGGGCTGTTCTTGAATTATACAAGCCGCAAGTCATATGGTGTAGCCATCACACGTCAAGGAAATGCATGGGGTATTCGTGATTGTACTCTTCTTACTGTATTTGAAGGCCTCAATATGTCTTGCTAGTTCTCAAATAATTCACACCGTTCTAAATACCGTCCAGACTGCAAAATCCTCGCTGTTCCCACTTTGCCAGCACCTTGTCTTGTATGTCCTGCGGGTAACCCTGCTTGAAGCTGGTATTCACCCAGTTTCTTCCTTCGGTGTACTCAACAGGAAACAAGCAATCACAAACCAACTTTCCACCCTTGATCGGGTTGCCGTTGCCGTGGCTCATGTATGGAATTAGAGCAAATCCTCTCACGTCCTCAAAAGGATGCTCGTCTATACCTGGCCGACAGCGCGTAGAGAAGGCCCACATAATGTCTGCATCGGAATGTACGTCGATGTCTTCGCCGACTAGCAGGAGACGATGGAATGGAACACCGGCTTTCGTATTAAATACCACATCTCCAAATCGCTTCGCGAGTTCCCTCGGTGTAGTCTTCATCGACCGTAGTCGCTTTCCGTCTACCTTGATAGCAACCCAGGTACACTGGGATACCAGTGGAGAGCTAACATCCAAAATGGGCAGATCTGCATCGCGGCAAAGCTGCATCACTGAGGCAGCAGTGACCAGTCCACCAAGGGATTGCTGTAGGTCATTGATTAGACAGAGGTAAAGGCAAAAATGCAAAATAGAAGAAGAGTTTTTCTAGTGCGGCAAGGACAAGGGGAAACTCACCGTCTCGTCAGTTAGTCTACCAGTGGCTGACATTGGGAGAATTGGATTATTCCGATAGGTAATCTTGTTGACCGTGTATACAGGCATCATGTGAGACTCGCCGGGGAAATTGACTCCGTGCATTTCGCTGTACGGGCCTTCAGGGACTTGTTCGGAGATGGAGATGGTGCCTTCGAAGACGATCTCGGCATTGGCGGGCACCAGGAGATCGTTGGTATCGCACTTGACCAACTTGATCGGCTCGCCACTGAGAGTGCCGATGAACTCTGCCTCGGTGACGTTATCTGGAATTGGCATAGCAGAAACCATGACGGCGGCTGGAGGGGCGCCAAGGACAAAGGCCCAGGGCGCATCTTGGCCAATTTCCCTCCACTTGTTGACAATCTGCCAGTTATGCTGAGGCGGGTAACAAGCACCCGTCATGGTGCGTTTGCCAACGACCATGGCTCGGTTGACGGACCAGTTCACCCATTTACCATCGGGCGATTTGAGGACGTGCATGCCGTACGTCCCAATATATTTGCCGCCGTCGGTCTGGTGGACCATGGGTGCCGGTATCTTTGTGAGGTCGATGGCGTCGCCTTCGATGCAATTCTCCTTAACTGGACCCGACTGGACCGTAATGGGATCAACCGGCGCCGAGGTGGTCGCATCAAGCAGCTTCTCAATGATAGCGCCCGCACCACTGCTGGGTGGCAGCGCCACGTGGTGGGCTATACGAGCGTAGGCTTGACTCTTTGGAGTTCGAAGTGCCCCCGGTGCACCAAGGATACGGAATAAGCCATCCTTGGCTCCTATGACATTGTTGAACAAAGGTGCTTTGTCGTTGGTCTCGCAAACAAGACGAGTAATAGCAGCGGCCTCGAGGTTTGGATCCACAGGGTCGTTGATTTCGACTACATCCCCTTCCTCTCGGAGAGTGTCGACAAAGGTTCGGAAGCTCAAATGCGCTGGCTCCGGGTCTCGATCTCTGGTTGCTGCCATGGTAAACAAGCTTGATTACTTTGAGTCTTTGCACGTGTGAATTTGTATGCGTTATAGATTGTGTGTCTCATTCATGTCTCGAAATTGTAAGATTTGTCTGGTCAGTGTGTTCCCTATATAGTGCACAGTCTCCGAGTTGCATCATCGCAAGAGACTTCCGTGGTTCCCGCCTCCGCGTGGGATGCCGAAATGAAGTCAAGCAGCTGGCCGGCCCCGAGCTCCGAGAACGTGATAGTGGATCCCAATGGCCGAACTCCGCGAAGTGGATCCCACTCCAAGTTCGAAAGCCTCAGAGCGGAGGTGCTTTCAATGTTCGTATTTACACACTTCAACACCCGGATTACATGGCAATCTGACACCGAGACACCGAGCAACTGCGAGTATGGATCATGAAGCCATCGACCGCGTCTTACGACAAAGGGTCATGTCTCGGGGAAAGGCATGCTACCCCTGCCGGCAACGCAAGGTCAAGTGTGATCACCAGCAGCCATGTCAAACCTGCCAGAAGCGAGGGCATCCCGAAATTTGCACGTATGATTTGAGAGGAGACCCTACAACGAGTCGGAAAGATGTCCAGCCGATCCGGCCTCGACGTGGAGTTTCCAATACTTCTGACGCCTCTTTGCGGGATGTTCCTCACGAGAGCCGTACAACTTCTAGCGGCCGGAATCTTGGCCGATCACACAGCACGCCACGTGTGTTCGATCAGTCAGCTGCTGATGGCGTGTCAGAGTCTACAAGAACTCATGAACACAGTGCATCTTTCGTTACAACTAATGCTGCGGTCACAAAGAAAACTTACGAAGGGGGCAGTTCCATCGTGGGCGTCCTGCAACAATATGCCCATGATGCTGCACCTGAACTCCTTCGAGAATCAGGTGTTTCTTTTGGATTGCAGAATACCCTTGATGGCGATCCGTTTACCGAGGCGACTACCCCAGAGAATCGACGCGCAAGCTTGCTGAGCCTTGCGCCACATACAGATGAGATACAGAGGTCGGTCTTCCCGGTTGTCGGTGCTTGACATATGCTTCGCAATCTAGAAACAGACCGCTACTGACAGGCTTGGTCTCTTGCGTCATCCGCTACTGAAGTACACTTTACTGACAGTCTGGCACAGATTCATCCCGCTCTATCGACATACTATCCATCCATTCGTGCCACTGCTCGTCGATATTGACGAATTTGAGCTTCATGTCTGCGAATACCTCGAAAGCCGAGCTGCCGGAGACTTGAGGGATGGTTCGAAGACGCTGAATCAGTGGCTCACCGGCAAAGGCATCAATACCATTGCTGTAATTCTGGCGACCCTATCCTGCTCTTCTTATTTCTCCGATATTTCCATTACAGAGCGTTCTACAACTGCTCTGAAATTTGGTAAGATTGGACATGGTAGCTGTCGACTACCCACATCATGATGATGCTGATGTTGGATAGTGGCCAGGGCTTTCCAGGCTTTGCAACTGGCCAACTACATGTTGCGGCCGTCTGTTGAGGCGGTGCAGACACTCTTGCTACTGGGAAACACTCTCCAAAATACCGGGCAATCCGATGGATCGTGGATTCTATTGGGAACGACTATCCGGCTTGCCCAGGCTCTTGGTCTACATGCAGCAAATACTAAGACTCGAGGGGCCAACTCCAGAAAGAAGGAAGCTCTATGGTATTTGCCTCACAATGGGATGAGCCGATGACATACTCTTGAGACTAACTATGGAGGTTCATTTAGGTCGGTTATTGTATGGCAAGATTGCTTCCTCAGTGTATGTCACGGCCGGCCATCGGGTATTTCCAAAGCACAACTGAAGCGTCTCAATTTTGCTGCTGTGACCGGTCCTAGCCTGTCCTACTTTGAAATCATGTGCCGCGTGGGATGCTTGTGCGTCGATCTTACGGAGGATGTGCCCACTCTGAAAGGCTCAGTTGATCTCGTCGAGGCCATCGATAGGTGCTACTCAAACGCGCTACCTCATCTGCAGAGCCTCGACAAATGCCGCAATCTGCATCAGCGCCTCGAATTCTTTGCCCTTCAGATCAACATGTCCTTCACCATTGCCGTTGTTTGTCGACCGGCAATGAAGAAACTACCTCCGGGATCAGGAGAGGATCATTACCACCAATTCCTCACTACACGCGCCAAACAGAGCCTTTTCACTACTTTGAGAACCTTCTTGGCCTTCCAGGCGCTAAGTTCTATGCCGCTCCGGAACTGGTCGATGCTCCACTCAGCACTTACATCCATGTTGCTGCTCTCCGTATGGGAGGAAACAAGACATGATCCGCAGTCCAGAGATCTGCAGGAGCGCCTGGTTGGTCTTCTGTTGGCCGTCAGTGAAGAAAGCTCAAGCGCGGATACAGACAGTGATGGCCATCCCTCCTATTACACCCAATGGTTGTCTCCTCGTAGTATTCGAACACTCATCGCTTTGCAGAGTGCAATACGAAATACACCTCCTCTGACCGATCACGTGTCTCCTACAAGGTCAGTAGAGACTCTGTTGACAACCTCCGAAGGTGCCTCGCTACATCAGACAGGCCTACCAGTGCTTGACTCTCAGGTCCCGGATCAGATCACTGCTTTACTTGGCTCAAGGTGGGTACTCTTATTAAGTTTTGTGAGCTCTTACCATTGACGAGGTGTCTAGTGTAGCATATGACTATGATCAATTTGATTGGTCGACAGTCGACCTTTCTCCATTTGCTTTTATTGATGAAACAGTCAACAGTAAGTATGAGCCTCTGATCCAATCTCTGCCAATCGCTAAGCATCTTCAAAGTGCCATTTTACGATTCGTCACAAAGTAATGGATTCATATAGATCAGCGAATATTATCCAAGACTGCTAAGAGGCAACGTGAGCGAGCTGATTAGGGGAGCTAATTGGAGATGCTAATCGCTACTTGTTATAAAGTTCTATTAAATTAACACCCCCCATGTTATTCTCATTAGGTTTTGTATTTAGAAGACACACGAGGGTGGAACCAATGCACAACCAAATCAGAGCGGCCTGCTGATGCGACCCGCAGCGGAACGGCGGAACAGTCCAACATCTTCCATTTGAAAGAGCAGACTTCGGATAGATTCGTAATTCTGGGGCCGTAATTGGCCAACGCCCCATCTTGATTTCAGTCGCATCAACATTTGACTAATCTTGGGATAAGACGTCATTCACGTCAATTCATATAATTTGTCTATCGAGGCGAAGCAGCGTGGACATGTCATCTTGCTGACCTTAAGGCAGTAATAGACTTTACATAACCTTAGCAGAGAGAAAAGCCAAAGCATTAAGCAACTGCAAAATAAAACAAGGTGGAGTCTCAATAAGCAGTAGATTCAGATGGAGCCAGGTGTTCCAACTAATACACATATAAAGGATAAAGTAAAGTTAGAGATAAAGATACAATGAAAAGAATAACAGTGCTACGTAAAGAGATAAAATATTTGCCGTTTTTAATAGCCTTCATTTATAGGATATCTACCTGTACTCAAGGCAATCCATTATGAACTTCAAGTTTCGTCATATTTCGCTCAATCTCACCCGGAGTAAAAACGAAATAAGTTAAAATCAAATTCCTCCCGTTGAACTGCTGGTTTATTCAGAACTGTTGGCATACACGGAATCTTCCCAAACAGGAATTTCCCTCTTTTGTGGCGCTCGAAGAAGACCTCGGAAGTCTCCAGAGAGTCCAACACAATGTCAGATTCTGTAAGATCAGCGGCTCTCATCCGAAGCTCTTTGAGTTCAGTTGACTCTCCTTGATCATTTTTCATTTCGACGTGGACGTAGTAGACCTTTTCGTCTCTGCTCTTCTCCAGCTCCACTGACTTCCGTACCTTATCTTCGAGAAGACTCACAAAGCAGAAATCTCTCAGAGAGCTGGTCAAGCTGACAGTTTGCCGGGCAGCGTTCCAAAGCACCCAGCGTTTCTCTGGTACTTTTTCTTTTGCTGGTTTGAGACGGAAGACATATCGAAAATCGTTTGGAAAGCCAAGGTTTGAAGGTGGCGCATAAGCAGGAAGGATATCGAACTTGGTCACAACCTCTTGGTCATAGCCGAGCCTTACCACAGCACGATTGCTGTCTGGGGTAAAGACAAGATATAGACGCTCTTGTAATGGCCCAAGGCTAGTCATAGAAGCTTGAAGAGCTTTGTCGTAAAACCCTATTTGAAGCCAACCATAGACCTCTTCGAGAAGCTTTTCGTTGATGCGAGTCCCCCTACTGTTTCTGTCATTCGAAGGACCGCCATTCGAAGGATCACTCTTCGAAGGATCACTCTTCGAAGGACCGTAGTTGCTGCAGATACACGATTCAGTTTAGTCAGAACATATATGAACAAATCATTGGGAGTATCAATGGTACATAGAAATATGAAAAGGTAGCAGAAAGACGATTGGGGAATCTTACTGGATAGCAACAGCAGTATCGCGATCTTTATGAGGCATGATTACAGGTGATCCGCTAAAGCCTTTCTCGGTTTCCAGCTCATACTCGAGCTGATTAGGTAGGCAAGCGGTGCATTTCCCCTCGCTTGTAACTGCGTCCCATTTTGGCTTTTCTTTCTGGCTCTGGCCTGGGGCCTGATTTTCGTCATCGTCGTTGTTGTCATCGCCACCTGTATTCTCGTCGGCGTCTTTATAGCCAGTGAGATCAAAACGAGCTTGATCGAGTACATCAAATCCGAGTTTCAAGGCAAATCCAAAACCTAGATATGGATATTTAGAGTTCTTTTTCACTAGAATGACACCAAAATCTGCCTCTTCTTGCTCTTGAGTTGCTTTCTTGGGTTTTCCCCGCTCATCAGTATATTTATTTTGGTATACAGTTGAGACATAAAACTCAGCAGGATCAGGACTCGTGTTCTTCGAAGATTGATATATCTTTAAGTCTTCCTTTTTTACACCGACAAGATTGTGACCAGCAGTGAGGATGATATGGTGCGTAGGGTGTGGTATGTTGACATAAAAGCCATTCCCTTCTCTATCCTCTCCTATTTTTTGCCCGCATGTCAGGCCTACAAGATCTGATAAATGTAGAAAGAACGAGATCAAAGGAGACTTTTAGATATAGACGGACCATTCTGTTTGAACTGAAGTCTTACAATCCACCTCTGTCGATCTTGAGTTTTGCTAAGCTTCAGCCTTTCTACTTCTTTGGGGCTTATATCATCGTCCCGGCTGGAGTCTATATCTCCTGGATCTAGTTCGAATCCAGACTCATAAGCTTCAGAATCCGAATCCATTATGTTTCTTGGCACAAAAAGATATGAGATTTTGTATGAAAGAAGCGCGAATCATCGACAGTCAGTCCTAGGCTCTCAATCCAGGTCACTACTACTGGAGGGGAAAAAGTATATTGACACAGAGCCTCAATGATCGGCTTTGGGCGCCAATAGTGGTAGAAAAGAGGGGACAGGAAAGGTGCGGGCGGCAGTTCAGGCGGCATCAGGCATTCATACATAAGAGAGTAATCTTATCACCGAAGCGCCTCATGATTGAACCATTACACATCACGAGGCTACAAGGTTGCATATGTGCCCCATAATGCTTGGAATCAATTGATACCTCATGGAAGACGCTAGATATTCACAATGATTACCGGTATCAACCCCAATATCTTATAGATAGGATATGCGGGTTGACGGCATCCGATCTACGTGGATCAGTACTCGTCATTAAAGAGCCACGTCTGCAAATTTCGACACATTTGTGATTCATAGACTTGTTTAATTAATTATCCATTTTACTTGATGCTTTAATTGGTCTGTTTCCAAAGGATTTGTTGAAATGTTGGCAATCGAAGCTCAATCTATGCTACCCAATAATATTAGTGCCCAACTACGTGTACTCGTATTGTCTACCTATTCTGTCTATATCCCGTTTTAGATCGTGTAGAACCTCGAAATTCTGTTTCTGAGTATTGTGAATCACCTCCATTCTTATATGTCTCAGGATCTATTCATGTATTTTACCACATAATACTTCATTCCCGTGGGCAATCGCTCATTGAGCTTTTGCATACTCTTTCAACAACTCTTTATCCCGATCACCCACTCTGACATTGGGTTCCTTTGGCATCACAATGCCTTCTAAATCCCTCAGTCATAAAGATTACAGCGTGGGATGGATCTGTGCGCTACCAAAAGAGCGAGCAGCGGCCCATGCCATGCTCGACCAAGAACATGAGCCTCTTTCGCAACCTGACCATGACCACAACACCTATACCCTTGGCTCTATCGGCAAACACAATATTGTCATAGCCTGCCTTCCCAGTGGTGAAATCGGGAACAACGCAGCAGCAAACATTGTGACTCAAATGATCAACACGTTCCCATCTATCAAGTTTGGACTCATGGTCGGGATTGGTGGTGGGATCCCCGCTCGTGTCAGGCTTGGTGATATCGTTGTTAGCAAGCCAAGTGGACCATTCCCTGGAGTTGTCCAGTGGGATCTCGGAAAGTCAGCAAAGCTTGGAGTCAAGAGAACTGGAGCGTTGGACCGTCCTCCGAGAGCTTTACTCACAGCCCTGGCTAAGCTGGAAGCCTTTCACGAAATGCACGGCTCTCAGATTCCCAAATATCTAAAAGACATGACAAACAAATATCCTAAGCTAGTGGGGAAATATACGTGGTCCCCTCGACTCAAAGATCCAATGCTTGAGCCAGACATCAGCGAGGCTAATGCCAGTCTGTGGGGAAATATATTTGTCACAATCTTTCAAGCACTTCTCGCATTGTTAAGACTTTTATTAGGTCGCCAAGAGCTTGTCGAAGAAATAATTCCCCCAAGATACGATGACAATGGTATTTACGGGGAGCCTAGAGACATAAATATTCACTATGGCTTGATTGCATCTGGAAATCAGGTTGTCAAAGATGGAACCATCCGAGATCGAATCAACCAGAGCCTTGGAGGGGAGGTTCTATGTATTGAGATGGAAGCAGCAGGGTTAATGAATAATTTTCCATGCATTATTATAAGAGGAATTTGCGATTATGCAGATGAAAGGAAAAACAAGGACTGGCAAGAATATGCTGCAGCTCTAGCAGCGGGGTTCACAAAGGAGCTTTTACAACATGTACGCTCAGCGGACGTTGACAACGAACGTCCTGTGAAGGATATCTTACAAAAAGGTAAGCTACTTTCCAGTTTCAATTAAATGGAGAATTTTTTGTCTGATAAGCAATTCACACAGTTGAAGAAGGTGTACTTCATATCGAGCAACTTATGGGTAAAAGTGAAGTGAGGAAGATCGCCGATTGGCTCACTACAGCAAATTACGGCCAACAGCATGATAAACATTCAGAGACTCACAAAAAAGGGACTGGTTTGTGGATTCTCGAAACAGATGAGTTCCAGAATTGGCTTAACAATAGCAAGCAGAGGTTGCTGTGCCAAGGAGTGCCAGGAGCAGGAAAAACGATTATTACATCAGTTGTAGTCGATCATTTGGCGAAAATAGTCAAGAAAGACTCTGCCATCGGCATGGCCTACATTTATTGCGGCTTCAAACAACCGAAAAGTCAACAGACCACAAGAAGTCTTCTTTCTTCCGTCCTGAAGCAGCTTGCGGGCGACCGTCAGACATTCCCAGCTACCACTAGAATCTTATATGAGCAACACAAGGCAAAACAGACACATGCATCGCAAGATGAGCTTATAGCAGACCTAAAGGCTGTGATAGAGCTCTATTCAAGTGTGTTCATCATTATCGATGCTCTTGATGAATGCGACTTGAATGCCATGCATGGCTTTATCTCTGAGCTTTTTATGCTGCAGAAACACTGCAACGCGAATATTTTTGCAACGTCGAGATTTATACCTGAAATCACAGAATGGTTTACACAAGTTGGAAGCTCATTTCTAGAAATCCGTGCGCACGCAAGTGATATTGCCACGTACCTGGATATAGAAATAAAAGAATCGTCGACAAGTCTTATCAAAAGCAACATAACTCTACAAGAAGATATAAAACGAGAAATCTGCGAAGCGGCTGATGGGATGTAGGTCATCTCCACTGCTGAGGCGCTACCCATTATGAGCAGAATGGTGTGAATACTAACTATCCAACGCACCACAGGTTTCTTCTAGCTCAGCTCTACCTTGAATCGCTTCGAGATAAAATGAATGTTAAAGAAATTCGCCAGGAATTGCAAACCTTTAGGACCGATGCCCGAGGTCGAAGTGAAGACGAAAGGACAAAGGCGCTGACACATGCATACGATAAGGCTATTGAAAGGATCAATGAGCAAAGTCTGCCAATGAAACGTCTTGCGATGAAAGTTTTATTATGGGTTACATTTGCGAAGCGAGCACTTACTACCTCTGAGCTCCGGCACGCATTGATAACCAAACAAGGAATGACGACAATTGACGATGAAGATCTCTCAAATCTTGAACATATGGGCCGTGTATGTGTTGGGTTGGTGACAGTTGATGAGAAGAGTGGCATCATTCAGCTGGTGCACTATACAACACAGAAATATTTTGAGAATTCGCAGTCGCGTTGGTTTCCCGAAGCTGAACATGTTCTGTTAGGAACCTGTATTACCTATCTTTCATTCAAAGACTTTGAACAGGGCTTTTGCCCAACGGACCGTGAGTTCGAAGAACGAGTGGCCAAATTTCCGTTCTACAATTACGCCGCTAGCCATTGGGGGGACCACGCCCCAAAAATTGGAACACCCAGCAAAGAAATCCTAGAGTTCATCATGCATCCAGCCAAGGTCGATGCATCGATTCAGGCACAGCTAGCTATGAAGAAGTACTCGTCTCATGTTGGCTATAGCCAGGAAGTGCCGAAGTGTGTAACCGCATTGCACTTGGTAGTACAGTTTGGATTGGCTGAGCTGACGAGAACTCTCCTTGATGATACTCACAAATATAATCCCAATTGTTGTGACAGCGATGGTCAGTCTCCTTTGTTGTGGGCCACACGAAACGGCCAAGAAAATGTCATCAAGTTGATGCTAGATGCAAATGGTGCTCTTGAAGTCAGAGACAGAGAGCAAGGCGCTACACCACTAATTTGGGCTGCCCGGAACGGCCATGAGAACATCGTTAGTATTCTTCTAGAAAGGGGCGGCGATATCAATGCAAAGGACAGTTATGGGCGAACACCACTATCGTTTGCTGCCCTTTACAAACATCGGTCTATTATCCAGCTGCTCCTCAACAATGGCGGCATTATCGATGCAAATGACAAAATTGGCAGAGTAAATCTGCTTGCTACCCGAGTGGAGCACCATGCGGTCCGGAAGATGTTAATGGGATATGACTCTAAAAAGGTCTCAGCGGCGGAGGCTGATATTAATGAGGCCTTGAGTCCTTACCCTGCCGAAGATTGGTCTGAGATTGCCAAACAGAAGCTACGAGAGAATGATAGCAACCTCGATGGGATAGATCAATATGGTCGAACACTACTCTCTCGCGCCGCAGAGAGAGGAGACGAAGAAGTTGTGCAGATGCTATTGGCGACTGGCGAAGTTGATATCAACGGCAGAGATGGAGAGCACGAAGAAACGCCGCTGATATGGGCCGCAAGGAAAGGCCACAAAGCGATTATCAAATTGCTTCTCGATGCCGGCGCAGATGTCAATGTGAAAGAACAAAGCCTGGGGGAAACAGCATTAACATTGGCCATCGAAAACGGGGATGAGACAACTATTCAGGCTCTCCTGGGTAAAGGCGCAAACGTTCACCACAGGGATCACTCTAATCATACACCTCTTTTCACTGCCACTTGGCAAAATAGTGAGACTGTGTTGCGACTGCTACTTGACAGGGGCGCCGATGTGAATGTAGGGAATGAAAATGGCCAGACTCCAATATTTAGCACCTGTGCGTTCGGAAATGTGGGATTGGTAAAGGTACTGATCGATGCGGGCGCTGATATCAACGCTACGGATGCAGAAGGCCGGACGCCGTTATTCTTTGCAACTGCTTTGGACCAGCGAGACATTATGTCGTTGTTGCTCGAGAGGGGTTCTGACATCAATGCGAGGGACAAAGAGGGTCGGACGGTAATATTCTCCGCCATCAGGTCTGGTTATAAAGAAGTTGTGAATCTGCTGCTTAGCACGAATACTGTGGATATTCATATCAGAGATGAAAAGGGGATGACGCCGATTGATTGGGCCAAAGAGACGGGGAATAGGGATATTGTTCACTTGCTTCACTATTATATGGGCGCTAGCCAGGTAGAGTGAGGTAAATCAGTTACGTAAAACTCATAGTCTGGTTATTGGAAGTCGTTCCAAGCTCTAAAGCTGCATATATCTTCATGAATCTAGGTGCTTGGACATCTGGGTGTAATAGCAAACAAATTCTCAGACCTTAAGATGATTTTCCAAACTGGATCGCTATTTCTTAGTTCTATAGACTAACTCTATCTACGTGTGCTCATGCTCGCAAGCCCCAAACCATCTTTCTGTACTAGCCTGGAATGATGAAGATACATCATTGATTTGTCTGGGAGGAAACTTTTTTAACTTGGCCAAGGGGGCTTTGGTAATTTGTTTTAGCGATAAGCCAATAAGGCTAAGAGCTGTAGTGATATACCAAAACTCGAAACAAATATTCTAGATACTCAGATGGAAAACACAATGTTCTTACCCATTGCTCCAGTCGATGTCCAATATCTTGAAGGTCCTTAAACTCATCATCTAGATGCCCCAAGTACACAAATCCATCAGTAATCAAAGCGATCGTGTTCATCAAGAGCTCTTCTGTTTAGCAAATTGTGCGTTCTCCTATGGGCGAAAAAATCGCAATTAGAACGAGAAGTGCATCTTACAAGTGGTACAGTACAGAACGTTGCGTAACGCGGCGTCCAAAGTTGGACTCCAAATGACTCTTTGGATGGTTCATCTAATACAATATGGTTAATTTGAAAACGGACAACTATGTCAAAGTATTACACTTCTCGTTGCTTCTATTAAGTCATCCGGGATAGAATCAGTCAGAATAGAGACTAATACTGGGCGGCCAAATTTACTCTCCTTTATCGGCTTATAGACAACTTCTTCAAAGACTTTTGCCTAAGAGTTCATTCTGATATTGGTCGGCCTACAGTACTGATTGTTTCATAGAATCTCGTTGACTAGTTTGCTGCAAGGGTTGACATGCGCGGCTCCTTAGGAGCATTGATGAATCGCAGCTCAATACTGGTGTTTTTTGGGACATACGTCGTGTTCAGACTGATTATTCGCCCATGAAGGTCGGCCTGGAGCTTGATCTCTCTATCCGGATTCATTGAATCACTGTGATCTAGTACGAGAATCCTCAATACTTTTTGCCTAAAGTAGGAAAACAATATGAACTGATATGGCAATGAAGCACTGGCTGATAGAGTGCGACACGGGTCAAGTCGCGTACACTGACGAACGCTTTTGGGTCGGCTTCTAGGTCTTTGGCCCCCGTGATGACATGGTTCAGAAATGTATCATCTTTGAAAATTTGATCCAAATGAGCCTCTTTGATATAGTTGCGCATCTCTTTTTTCACAGCCTCTACAGATGCTTCCTATTCGATTTTTTTTCGGCAATATGCTAAATGATATGTTACTGAACGGCCTTGTTTAGAACGCAAAGAGAGGTTTAACGTAGATGTAGAGCTTTATATTTCTCCTGCCTAGTATCTTGAATATCCTTTTGAAAGGATCGTATAACTGTGAACTGACCGCCACAGCCGTCGCAGTGGTATAAGCGGTGATTATTGAGAGAGTTATTCCAGTTGGCCCACGAAATAGCGAACATGAAAGCTAGGGTCCAACCTATCATTTCACTCTTATCGTCGGCGGTGGTGTAAAAACTAGCCTCATGAACGGCTGAGACGAAACTGCCACCTGCATAGAGGATTCTCACTAAATCCCGGATAGCGATTCATCCTCATTTTGACGACCCTAAAATTTAACAGAGAGTGAAATGAGAAAAGAAAATGCAAAAATGTCAATGTTGCAGTACGTAGAATGCAGCAAGTAAGGGGAAATGGCCCAATAAAAAGCTGCGCAACAATTCGATAAGTACCTGACCCGCACGTAGGTATCTAGTAGAGTCCGGAGCTATGCGTAGTGGTGCAGGCACAAGAGGCAGTAAGTGAACAGGAATGCATCGGATTGAACAAATGTTGTCCACTTATCGGCTCAGTGTCCATAGGGGAAAATACGCATCAATGGAGAGCATTTTGTGCCCGTTACCAAATTTTGTGAGCACTTCTAACCCAGATAAGTGTGTCCTTGACTGCGTATGATTGTATGATAATCATCTACATCTGGCGCATGGGTACTTAAACCATCACAGGAGGCAAGTCTAGGCGATAAATAATATCTATGTCAGAGGAAATCTCAAAATATATTAGTTGAATTCTGGCAGTCAGCCCTCGAGCGACCTGACTTCTCACCAGCGCTTAATGTTTACCATCAATTACGCCAGTAGGAAGCCTTCCGTTGCTAGGCTACGGCCAGCGTCTTAGGAACAGGTGGCACATCCTTCTAAAGCATCAACTTAGGTAATATTAATTTATAGTTGTGTTTCTCTAATTGGCCTCTCGTATATATATATATATATATACAGTCCGATATGGTCGTAAGACAACGGGAATGTCCTGTCAGTTTCTCCATATGGCCTCATTCTTTCGCGCTTAACATAAAATCTACATACATGTACCGTTTGCGTGTGCTGCGGGTTACTAGAAGCGCATGCATCATGGGTAACTGTTTTTCGATGAACCAGAGGCGCTGTGGTCTTTGCTATGGTGATTCCGATCAAGAATCAGCATCTCTGAAAGAACCATTTGTGCAATATAAGCACAGCTTTTCACGATTGATAAATGCTTATATTTCTAAACTACTTAATTTGAAAGAACACAGTAAAGTCAAAGAGTCCAGGACTTAGGCGATCTTCCGGAAATGCCATAGGCCCACAGCTTCCACTCCCTAGACCATGTTGAGCAAAGTCTACGTTCAACACTGTCTCGTCCAACTCTGTCAGCTCATGGGGATGAATAGACTTGTCTAAATCATTTGTAGAGTACTTCCTGAGTGAGAAGTTCAGTGGGACATCCATACGAGCCTCTAGTATAGTGTCATTTCCTTTGATTTGAACCCAACGTACGTCACTCCTATTTCCATTTTCTTGGGGCCACTCATAATTGGTCTGAAGATCGTCAATTGAGGCATCCCATCGACCAAATCTAGCAGCTTGTTTCTTATCTCTGTAGGACTCTCCAGGACCTCGACCATACCACATTGCCCTGTTATATTCCTTTGGCAACGACATAGTGAGACCAATACGTGGGATGTGACGAGGTACAGTCCCAGAGAAATTCCCCTTTGCGCGAATGGACAAATTGCCTGTACCAAGCGTGTAAATAAGTTGAGCATTGCATGCCCACTCCAAGACGGGAGGGGCCACTCTGACAGTCGCCTTAACAGTCATGGTACCGTCTTCATTCACGGACCAAGTGAATCCGCGTACATGCATTCTAGCCTCGGCGAGCCTAAACTTCAACCATTCTTTGCCGTCCCCGCCAAAACCAACGTCATTCTGTGTAAGGGCGCGGTATAAGCCCAATTCTGGCCCTTTGGTGAGAATAATGCCCTTTTGATTGGCCCAAGTAAAGTTTCCATCGACAAGATTAAAAGTGAATATCTCATTGCAGCTTGGCCACGTTAATGTCAGACGCCCTGGTTGTTCATATATTGAAGACCCATTGATTTCACTGGCAATCACTGAGGGTAGCTCAAATGTATGATTCTCTAATAAGGGAATTTGACTCCAGGCAATTTCGTGGCTTTGAGGCGCCCAAGCAGTTTCGTCTTTCAGGTAGAGATGGATCGAGAGCCAAGTGTCTCCATGTAATTCACCACCCCAGTCGGGAAGGTCAACAATGGTTTCTGCCCCCGGGGCAATCTGTGGCAGCTCGAACTTTGTGGGATTGGTGTTGCCCGATTCTTGAACCAAATGCCAGGTGGCAAAAAGGTGATTGAGGTCGATAAAGTCGTAGTGATTGTGAATATGCAGCTTGCCGCACTCGAGCCGGATGGATACCGGCTGGATACACTTTTTGTATTCAAGTAAGCCAGGTGTAGGAGAATGGTCAGAGAAGGTAAGCCCATCCATAACAAAGTCGCGGTCATTGGGGGTATCCCCAAAGTCGCCACCGTACGCAAAGTATGACAATTTGCCTTCTCTTTTAAGGAGCCCATGGTTACACCATTCCCAGATGTAGCCACCTTGGAGGAGCGGCTCAGACCGATACAACTCAACGTAGCTGGCCAGCCCTCCCGGTCCATTTCCCATGGCATGACCATATTCGCACTGGATCAATGGCCGGTCTGAATGTTCGGCGATACGCTTCTTCAGTTCATCGGGCGTTGCGTACATGACGCTATAAAAGTCGGTTGATGTGCCCTTACGATCTCCTTCGTAGTGGATGAGTCGACTAGGGTCTCTATCTTTGATCCAGCGATACATGGCGACGTGGTTTGCACCATAAAATGCCTCGTTACCAAGAGACCAAAAGATAATGCAAGTATAATTTTTGAACCGTTCCACAAGCTGGGAGGCTCTATCCATATAGGCATCGTGCCAGTCTGGATTATCCGATGTCCACCTTTTGGCGCGATCGTAGGAAAGCTCCTGGAGTTCCCGGCCATCCATGAGGTGCGCGTCTTTTATGGCGGTTCTTTCTACAGAATCGAAACCATGAGTTTCAAGATCCGCCTCCGCCATAACGTAGATGCCGAGCTCGTCGCAAACTTCATAGAGTCGGGGGTCATTTGGTTGGTGGGAGCACCTTAGTGCGTTGATGTTATGCTGCTTCATCATAATGATGTCTGCTCTCATATCTTCGTACGGCACAGCTCTGCCATAAAGGTAGTGATGTTCATGACGATTGACGCCATATAAGATGATAGGATTCCCGTTGACCAAAAAATTGGCTTCCTTCATCTCAATTCGACGGAATCCAATTCGCTGAGCAACAGTACAGTCTCCCACTGTTAGGAGCAGGGTATAAAGAATCGGCTTCTCGGCAGACCATAACTGAAGAGATGCACCTTCAACTGTGAGGGTAGCCATCTCAGCCGATTTCATCTGTCCCTCATACAAGACATCGCCAGTAGGACTCCGTAACTCGACGGTAACATCCCCAGAGTCGCTTCCATGGAGAGAGACATCAACGTGGACAACACCTCTTGTCAAAGACTCGTCTACCTGGGGTAGAATGGTGAAATCCGTGATGGAGGGAGTGGCAAATGCGACTAGGTAAACGTCTCTAAAAATCCCAGAGAGAAGCCACTGATCTTGGCGTTCAAGGTAGGATCCGTCGCAAAATTGGTAAACTCGCACTGCAACTGTGTTGATTGCCCCTGGGTCCTTAAGGAATGGGGTAATGTCGAATTCACTAGCGTTCCTGCTGCCTTGGCTATAGCCAATTTCATTGTCATTGACCCGGACGTGAAACGAGCTATCAACGCCTTCGAAACGTAACCGGATCTGCTGTCCTTGCCAGTCTTTGCTTGTAGTAAATTGGCGCCAATAAGACCCCGTCTCATTGAGAAATGGAATATTTGGGGGGTCCACAGGGAAAGGGTAGTTGACGTTGGTGTAAAGAGGCCGGCTATAACCTTGAAGCTGCCACATGCCAGGAACCTTTATATTGGCCCAGGTTATTGGGTTGAGATCTTTCCAATCAGGGGGTTCCAACGGCGAGACATCGTGACGGAATTTCCATGTCCCATTGAGTGATTGGAATTGGGCGTTCTCACGATTCAAGGAGAGTGCCGCTTCCTTCGTGGCGAATGGGTAGAAGTGAGCACGCGGCGGGAGAGTATTGCGATGGAGGACGTCAAGGTTGCTCCAGTCAGGCTGCGTTTTTGGAAAAGACATGATGACTACGTCTATTGCGAGTATTTAACAGATTTGATATGTTGATCTTGCCAGCGAGAACTTCTTCAGCACGGAGAGGATGGTAGAATTATAATGACTGCCAGATACTGCGGGGAGCGTAAGACGGGATGAATCATTAACGGCAGCCCACTAGGTGCTGTCTAGTGGCTACTGTCATTATGGAACACAGCCTCGTGTAACTAGATCCATCCAACAGCGCGTGACATAGCTTCAACTAGGAAGATAACTGGAGGTTGGCCATATGTCAATTTCCCGGAGGCTAAATAATACCCTAGAGTGACGATAATATGCCAATAAATACCCTAATACCCGACGCTGTTGACTATTCTCTAATTGAGAAAAACAAACCTTTTATAACAGATGATGCTACACTACATGGCGCAACTTTAACCAGATGGACAACTGGATGTTGGCTGTATGTCTTCTTTCCGGATGTAAAAAAACCGAACGATGAGGAAAAATACATGTACATACTTAAATACCCTAATACCCGACTACAAGCGCATGCACTCAACTAGCTGTGGCAGCCGGAGGAAAGCCCGGTCCTTACACCGAACATAAGTAAAATGTAGAATTGGGTCAGGAGAGCAATGAGCTCGCGTTATTGTTTCCCTCATAGCTATACTAAAAGTTAACGGAGGATGAAGGGGCAACGTCTAGGGAAGAAGACATACATCCAGTTCTCACTCCGTGACTCCAAGTTAGAGATTCCCTTATATATAAGACTGAAGTAGAGCGAATTGATAGCATCCCACTATAAAGTCCAGAGGCGGCGTCATACTCCTCTCAATTCACAAGTTCAACTTTGTTCTGGTACAGAACCACTCGTAGTATCCAAACGACTTTCTGCTACTCCTGTTTTTCTACTCTTATTAAATCTGTCACCATGGGGTTCATCAACTCACTCCTAATACCCTTCTTGCTTATTCTCGCCCGTGATACTATTGTCATGGGCTTGACACCAGGGGCTCCAGGATGCAATACTACCGTCCAGACCTACCCCATACCGGCGAATGTATCTGTTGCGACTTCTTTCGATGTCGAAGTACGCTCGCCTGGAGGTAAATGGAAGAAGATTGACTCTTACGCTCCCACACTTAACGAGGTCAATTTCACCACTGGTAGCTCAATTCGGCACACTTCTTCCATGGTATATTTCAACTTCAATGGAACCGTCGAGATTCGGGCCCAGTACCTCCGCGACGGAGTTTCTGATGCAATTATCAGGCCACAATCTCTTGATATTAGCCCGACAAAGTCAGGTTCTACTGTTACCTTCATCCTTACTGAGCCCCGCGATGTAGTCTTGCAAGTCAACGGCAACATCTTTGACTGCCTGCACATCTTCACCAATCCGCCCGATGCGGATGCTCCGTCAGCCGACGGCCCCGATGTCATATACTATGGTCCAGGCTATCACAAACTTGACGCGGCTCTTAATATCCCATCCAATAAGACTTTGTACCTTGCTGGAGGAGCTGTGGTCACGGCTCCCGACATCACGGTGACCAACTCTAGTAACGTCGCTTTGCGTGGGCGTGGGGTCCTGTATAGCGAGAAAGGAAATGCGATATCCGTTGTGCGATCCAACAATGTTGTCATCGAAGGACTCATTGGCATCAATTTCTTTCCAAGAGCTTATATGTCCAACGACGTAACATTTAACCACTGGCGCGGCTTCAGCGCTGTTCAATATGGAGATGGTCTCGACTTGTTTTGTAGTCAGAATATCCTCATCAACTCTGTCTTCCTACGAAACTCCGACGATTGTATCGCCGTTTACAATCACAGGGATGAATGGTACGGTGATAGCAAGAACATCACGATTCAGAACTCGATCCTCTGGGCTGATGTGGCGCATCCTATCAACGTGGGGACTCATGGCAATACCAAAGATCCTGAGACCATCGACGGGTTGACTATTCGCAACCTTGATATTCTTGACCAAAATGAGAAGCAGATGCTATACCAGGGAACAATCGCATTGAACCCGGGCGATAGTAACCTTGTTGAAAAGGTTCTCATTGAGGATGTAAGAGTCGAGAATATTCGCGTCGGCCAGCTCCTAAATTTTCGTGTGATGTACAACGACAAGTACAATACTTCACCTGGACGAGGAATCCGCAATGTCCTCATACGGAACCTCCAGTATAATGGAACAAATGCCGATACCTCCATCTTTACAGGCTACGATGCGGACCGAACCATCTCTAACGTTACATTTGAGAATTTAGTAGTCAATGGGAAGGCAATTTATGACACAATGAAAAAACCTGGCTGGTATCTATCCACAGACTTCATACCCCTCTATGCAAACGAACATGTCCACAATATGACATTGAACCCTTCTCAAGGTTGAGGTACCAGATTTAGAATTGGCATTATACCACATGTCAGCCGGGGCATGTTCAAATGGTAGGATCGTGGATGGGGACCAATGCAGCATAGATAGTTACAATAAGTACCAATGTTCCTGTAACACAACTTCATGTAGCCACTGTCAAAACTGAGTTTTCGGTGTATAATCTTAAAAAGAGTAGAGAAAAGCCAGAATTTTAGTAAGTGCAAGCCATCTAACAAACAAACTAAGCATGAGCTTTCGTGAAGCATACGTGTATACGCAGGACCCGTCACTGCACTTCATGGTCCCATGCCCCTACCACTGGCGTCCAGCGATGAGACGAGAAGGGATGTTGAACTTCATTAAAGTAACATATTGGTGGTTGTCATCTTTCATGTCTAATTCTGCTCTACGCTACTTCAAAAGTGTAGTCTCTGACCATGCTGCCGTCAAATACTCGTCTCAATCCACCTGGACACAAAACATGAGCCGCATCAGCCCCCGCCATAGTGCAGCTAAGTTCCACTGAGCCGACGATCTGATTCTCGCTCCATTGGAAAGACACAAGCCATCCTTGCTTTGCTCTCACCCTCTGGAGGTGGCCCTTGTCCCATTTACCAGGGCATGCTGGAAGTAAAGGAATTCGGACCACATTCTCCCCATCCACCCTACTTTCAGTCGACTGCACCAAACATTCCAAGATTCCAGCACATGCTCCAAAATTCCCATCAATCTGAAAAGGGGGATGAGTATCTAGTAGGTTGGGTAGCGTGGAATTAAGCAAAAGAAGATCCATGTTCTCTCCACATGCCTCTGCATCAAGCAATCGTGCGTAGAAGTTTAAAAGCCACGCCCGACTCCAGCCCGTATGGCCACCGCCGTTAGCGAGACGCCGCTCCAACACTTTTTGAGCCGCGGCTGCGAGTTCTGGACTTTGCGTAGGGTGTATCAGATCTCCGGGGTATAAGCCAAAGAGATGTGACACATGACGATGCCCGGGTTCAACTTCGTCATAGTCATTAAGACCCCACTCCTGAATTAATCCCTCTTGATTCAGTGTAAGAGGTTGAATCCTAGCTAACGCTGCCTCAACAGGCCCCTTGAGAGAGTGGCTTACATTTGACAGTCGCTCTGAACTCCAAATATACTGCGTTAAAGCCATCTTGATGAGAGTCATATCTATGGCAGATCCTTCGCAGAATATGCCATTATTTCCCGATTTTGAGACAAACGCATTCTCTGGAGAGAGTGAGGGGTTTGTGACTAAGTATGAACCGCATCTAGAGGGTATCATAAAGTCGAGAACAAATTGCACAGCACCCTCGTGGACGCGGAATAAGCGATTATGTAGCGCCTCGTCATATTGATACTTGAGAGTATCCATTAGCGTGGTCGATAACCAGAGACCTCCAAGAGGCCAAATAGTGGCTGTCATACAGCGATCTTGAGGGTTCGTATCGGCCCAAATGTCGGTATTATGATGCGCACACCAACCTCGGCAGCCATACATGACCTTGGCCGTTTGGCGACCCCGGACTGACATTCGTTCCAAAAGATCCAACAGTGGAATCGAGCAATCATCGATCAGACTACACGGGCCAGCAGGCCAGTAGTTCATCTGCGTGTTGATGTTGATCGTATATTTTGATCCCCAAGGTGGGGCAAAGCTCGGATTCCAGATGCCTTGAAGCGTTGCTGGTAATCCTTTGTCGCCATTCCGACTACATGAAATAAGCAGGTATCGGCCATAGTTGTGATATAAGGCGACAAGTCCAGGATCCCTACTGCTTCGAAGGCGCTGGTCCGTTGGCAAGTCACAAGCGTCTGGCCACATTCTCAGGCTCATCCGGCCGAAAAGTTTAGAATAATCTGTCCTATGCCTCTCCACTAGTTCATCCCACGACCGTGCCAGGGCCTGATCGATCTGAGTCAAGGCCACGACTTCGGGTTCGGCATGACGGAATGTTGTCTGTGCAGCGATGCCGACTCTGCAGGAGGCAGAGTTAATGACAAGGCAATTTCCGATGGCCTCAATGGTGCCGCCATCGTCGCAGACGACGCCAAGAACAGAACACAATCGATTGCTATTCAATCCTCCCGGAGTTGCGAGAAGCACAATGTGGGAACCAGAAGCTGTGATAGTGTCGGCATAGACGTTCGTATCGATGTCGTTATCGCTCAGACGGTCCAGGCGCACGATGAAACGAGTACTTTTTGAAGAAGTGAATCGTAAAAGTAATGCATTGTCAGGGTATGAGGCGATAACGTCTCGCTTATAAGAAATGTCATCGACTGTATACTGAACAGAAACCTGCGAAGCAGCCAAATCGAGGCAGCGCTGATAATTGGTGATATTCTTGTGGTTGAATTCCAGTGTTGCGGTGCCCATCGGCTCGTAGTGACGCATGCTTGCGGGAGTTGCAAAGAAACATTCCTTGACTAAAGCCTCAGCCTCCGAATGCTTCTCTTCTCGAATCAATTGTCGAAGTTTGGGCAGCATACGATAAGCATCCGGCGGTGTCCTCTCTTGAGGGCCTCCATACCACACCGAGTTTTCGTTGAGCTGCATCAGCTCTACCTCGGTCCGCCCATATACAACAGCACCTAGACGGCCGTTACCAATGGGCAGGGCTTCTGACCATTGTGTGGCAGGAGCTGAATAATGAAGCTGAAGATGCCGCGATTGACTCGTGTCGCTGGTCATCTTAGCTGGTACTAGTGCCCTGCGGTAAAGAAGAAATGCTCAGTGCGCCGAGTATTAGTTTTGCTTCCGTGCCGAATTGACTGGAGAGATTGGGACTTTTGGAAATAGTCCCTGGTATTTGGCGTATCTATTGCTGATTGACGAGATCGCATACGCAGCGTAGGAAATACCGGTTGAATTGAGTGTGTGCTTCTTTCGAGTCTAACTGGTCTAGCCACCAGCTTCTTATACTAATTATCCTGAGTCGACATATCATGCGTTGAAGGCGGGTTATGCTTCTGGTATGACCGGGTTTTTACCCGAAGATTCAACCTTAACGCCTAGTCAGTGCAATTCATTCACTAACTGCGGGGATTTTGTTATCTTTAGCCAACTCGATAGTTCATTCAAAGTGATGCTGCGCTTCATTTGACGCTGGAAATGTGTTAGGTAAATTCTTTAGGTTAAGTATTTAAGCCGACGGAAAATAGAGACCGATGCCCCATTGTTCGATTCTTTTCAGAGTAAGAGACATTCCTACTGTGTACGGAGTACTTCCCTTCCTGTCAATCCCTCATGAGCCCTCTTCGAAAGTTGGGCCAGGGCTTGTGTATGAGATGCTGTCAGGCAATACGGCCATATGAACTTAGCAGTTTAATTATATGTGTTACTCGGGAGAACAGTCTGTTACCAGAAGGATATACTGTAACTTTGTGCACTGCCTAGGCCTCATCCCTAACTGCCTTATAGTATCAACCTTGCGTTCAGCAGGTATACTGGCTACACCAAGATATGTACTTGCTTAAGAAGGCACCTTATCCTATGGTCATTCAATAAGAAGGCAACAGTCCGAGGCTGGTAACCATCACCAGATGTGGATCTATCTCATTCTCTCACCACCCTCATACTCCTACTACCTGTGGCCGTCACGACAACACAAAGTCGACAAACTGTTGGCGCCTGACTGACCGTATTCAGAAACCAGTTTATTCTGTCGCCTCTCTTCTTTTCAGCAACTTTGCCTTCTGGAGCCGCTTAGACATCTTAACTGGATGGACGCCGGGCGTCTCAAACACGTAATCAATCTCCTCTAAGGAGAGAAAACGGAACTCTGGGAAGAATTGCCAAGTTAGGTATAGAAAGACTAAGTCGATCGCGATGAACATGAAATAAGTCTGAGATAATATGTAAGCAAACCGGTCATCATGGCTGAAACAAAGGCCTGTAAATGCTGACCTTCCACTCGATTTTTGCAAGCAGTTCTCCTACCCCATATGTCATGGCAAAGCCCAAGCAATTTTGGAAAAATGAGTATAGCCCCATGCCCTTGGCGCGTTGACTATAATGGAGGACCTCCGTCGGGTAGACATTATGAAGAGTAGACGCTGCAAGCAATTAGGTCGCATGTTATATACCCTAATCGAGGATCAACTTACAGAGAAGGCCATTGGAAATCTGGAACAAGTAAATAGCCACTATGGTCAGAATACCCATGGCATCCTTGGCGATGCCGTTGGCAAAGAGTCCGCCGGTAACGGACATGAGAGACAGAAAAAAGATGAAGACGATCAATGTGCTTGCGAGGAGGAATCGCCGAGTGACGCGATCGATGATTAAGGCTCCCGCAAGTGTGGATAGGTATGAGGCAACTGTCATACCTAGGTTGATAGCTAACTGTTGTTGACTGTTTGTAATCCCGACCAGGGTCAAAATCCCTGGTAGATAATAGCCCAGCATTCCTAGATGGAGTGTGTTAGGCAACCACAATGATGAGTTTGTATAATGATATCCTGGCTTACCGGTTCCATTGCATTGCTGGATAAAGGCATAAAGGAAGATGAGCAGAAGGCGATACCTGGCACTCTTCATCTTCCAAAGTGTACTAAAGTCCCATGGCTTTGAGTCAACAGACTCAATGGAGCGCTGGATTTGGTCGATCTCCGCGGTGACGATGGGATCTTCGATGTCCTCACTACTTGTGTGGTATAGAGCAATAACCTTCTTGGCGTTATTAATCTGTCCTTTGTAGACCAAGTATCTTGGTGATTCTGGGGTCAGAGGATAGACCAAGAGAGCCACGGTTAAAGGCGGGATGATCTGAACTATCATGGGCATTCGCCAGCTCCAGTCTCCCGTCATGTAGGAGCCTCCCAGAATGACGCAGGCGATTGCGATAGCACCGATGCTATAGCACGAACAGAACAGCCCTACAGCCATGCCCCGATGAGAGGCGGGTGCAATCTCACTTATGTACATTGGGCCGACAGTTGCGCTGAGAGAGCAACCCGCTCCTCCAATGACGCGGCCCAGGATCATACAGATATTGTTTGGGGCAGCTGCTTGTATCACACAGCCGATGACAATGATGGAGTTGCCGAGACAGGTAACACCTCGACGACCGATGAGATCAGAAGTCCACTGGAAAATACTCGCCACTGCGTTTCCAATAGACATGCCTGCTATGATGATGGCAATCCCTGAGCCACTTGTACCGACGTGGAAGTATTCTCGAAAGGCGGGGAGCGACGCCATGCTCCCGATAATGGAGCCATCCATGGCAAACGCAGCAACACCTGAAAGCCGTTTAGTTATATGAGGAACGTATGTTAGCGGCCAAAACCGCTTAGGTTAATGAACGTACTAAGACCCTGGAGCAAGATAACGACCGCCAGGCGCCAGATGGCCTTGGTCCTCCAAGATAAGGAGTGGCTAGCTAGAGCACTGAGATCAATACGGTTGAAATCATACTCAGCCGTCTCAATATGGTACTCTTCAGTCTTCTCGTGTGGTATATTCGGGCCCAGAATAGTCTCCTGGGCGACGGGCTTGGGCTCCATCATGAATATCGGCGAAATGAACACAAGTTGAGGGCTCTTGAAAATGGTTTGCCCCTAATTCTGTTGGATTATCAGGTTCCAGTTGTATCAATCATGCTAATGCGGTAGTCATGAGAGACTTTATAAGCCATAATCATCTAATACTACATGTATACTTGGGCTAACAGGTGGAATCCTGCAATCCCAGGCCCAGCCTCAATCGTTTCACTTATCCGATTATGTCAATATAGCCCTAAGACCCGACGGAATATAGAAGCCAAATAACCACAGGCAGTTAAAGAAAAATACCCAACCCGTGAATCTCAAGCCCGGCCCGAGACCTGGCCCGACCTCCGGTATAATGCTTTCTCGGCAGCTAAGGTTCGGAATATTCTCCAGGGTATTGCGGGGTGAAATAAAGTTTCGGGGTGTAAATAAGATTTAGCGGGATAATCTGGCGATCAAACATGCCGGTAGGATATTACTGCTACTGGATGGGGGCTAGACCTGTGTGCACAGAAGAAGATCAGGTAACTTCATTGGGTATATGTGGTGTAAGTTACCGGGGCAAAGGCGCTGGTCTAGAGAGATATCTTCTAACAGGTCCTATAGAGGTAATTGTTACAGGGTTGCACCGAACTGATATCTGAGAGGCAAATGGAGTTGGTTCTATTATATTCATTGCTAGAACTGCATTCCATAGCCTTAGTATTTGCCTCATAAGATAAGGGTATACCAGGCCTGTTACAATGGTACAGCTTGGTTAACAAGTTCTAATAGCTCATACACTAAGCAACAGATATGGTCAAGGTTAAAATAAAGTGCAACACTAGCAGTTACAGCTGACTAGTGAGAAATAAATATGGTTAAACTGGAGCTAATAGAATGAAGGTAAACAACAAAGAAGCATAACCAATGCTTGAGAGGAGACGGTATTCGAATTGGCCACGAGTCCATGGCATTCTCCTGCTAGGTTCTTATTTTCTCGTTTCCACAGCCAGTCTTGCTTACGCATCCAGTCGGTACAGCACGGTTCCAAAGCCCAGCTGGTCATATCCACCACTGGTAGAACCATAGTCGCCGCCCCCACCCTCTGCGCCGCCACCATTAGAAACCACCAAATCGCGATATGCCTTGGTCCACGAGGCATTGAGACCTTTAAGCACTCCATAATGCGCATAGAGGAGCTCGCCCATGGGTCGGATAGTGCCGCGGCTGCCAGTACTGATAACCGTCTGTGTTACATCTGAGTTGGTATAAGTAGTGTACGGGACATCATGACCAAGATTGTATTTGGCCATGTATTCCGAGCTGAGATATGATGAGTTAATCATTGGACGTATTGCTGCAGATGTGAAGACTTACCCTGCAAGTATTTTATTACTGAGGTATCCAAACAAGTCATTTCCTTGGTTATAGCTCTGTTGCGCCAATATACCGACCAGCGCGAAGTCAAGTGTGGCATGACCTTGATCTCTTCCAGCTTCTTGTCCCTGGCCCAAGCTCTTCGAAGACCCTGCTTCGGTATATAATTTCCAAATAAACTTGTCAATGGCGCCATTTCCGCCACCACTTTTAAAATACGTGATGGCTTCATTCACCAGAGCTGAATCATCCGCCAGGACACCGATAGCATGCATAGAAGCGAGATTGCACAGATCCCACTATCTCTTGTCATAAGTACAGAACTGTTTGGGAACTTTGTGATGTGATTGACTTACGTTAGCCCAGTAATGGTCAATCTTGGCACCATTATGGTTTGTCAAAAATGAGTGATTCATAGGGTAGAAAACTGTTTTCAGCATGTTGACCAGGTTACTCAGCCCTTTCCAGCCGCTGTAGCCACGAAGAATTTCTCCAGCATTGGCAAGCTGATACCCGTATAGACCAGATGCCAGGAATTTGTCGCTGCTACCCCATATTTGTGTAAGCGTACTGCTCCAAGCGTCGAGAATCTTGCCCGCATTGTCCGCGTATTTGGTGTCTCCAGTGACTTTCCAGTAGATGGCATTCACGTATGCAGCCGAGGCGTCCCTGTAAAGGTTCGGATAGTTCTCAGTACAATCTGATGAACTTCCCCGACAGAGCGTTGCTACTGGCCTAGGGGTATATGAAGTGCTAGCGTGAGCGGCGAGCTTGTTCCACCCCGTGATCCAAGGAGTTTGTTTGCTGTTGACATGCGATTTGATACGAGTGAAGTCTGCTTCAGTATGCAAAAGGCCTGGGTGTATAAAAGCGGCATTTACAGAAGGGCTCTGTAAGACAGCCAAAAGACTAAGTAAAGATAACAACTTCATAGTACTTAATAATTTATCCCGTTCAATGTAAATGGATAGATGAAGATGCTTGTATTGTATTCATCATAATAGAGCTAGTCCTACATGACATTTTATATTGTAGATGTTCCTAGTCCATGAAGTATTCGGGGAAGCTCGCGGCCCGGCGGTATTTCGAAATTTGATAACTCAACTTTGATATGACTCATATGTCTCTGAAGTTTACTTACGGAATAAGTCTCGGGGGCAGTAAGATAGGTGCAAATAAAGCAAGTTGTTGGGGCATCAATTCAATGGATGGTACGCCGTGCGGTACGGTGTGGCACAGTAGATACGCACGGTACCCATGTCACGCTGTTCATCTTTCTGTTGAACACTGCAGTAGCAGGATTACTTTGTCAGATTCTCCGTATCATCTTATGCTTACGCGTTTAGTATCAACCGTACATACTCATTTGCAGATACTGTAAGCCATACGCGCCATGGGCAACTGTTTTTCAACTAGTCAGAGGCGCTGTGGTCTTTGCTATTTTGATCTCGATGAAGAATCAGCATCTCTAAAGGAACCATTTGTGCAAAGGAGTTACACTTGGCGCGAATCATCCCACATTCACGATGAGGAGCGAACAGAGTCCCTCGACGAGCAATTGCCCTCTCCACTTCCTGAAGCCTGGCGCGAGTACCTTAGAATCGAAATCCGCACAAAACTCGAGGTATTCCGCACATCGCGCGAGCGGGGTTGTCGCGGCTGCGATGCTATTATAAAAGCTATAGCATCGGCTTGCCAAGATGACGGTGTGGTTTTGGACGATAAATCGTGGACGGAAGGCGTGCACGTAACTTGGACAATGCCTTCAGGGCGGGATAAGGGCATGAGCAATCTTAAGTTGGAATTTACTGTGAATGTTAGCAGTCGAGCAACTGAGGGTCATGGTACAGAGGATTACCGTCTATGGATCATCCTAATAGATATTGACAGAATGAATGGGCATGAGAGGGAACAAAATGGTAAGTTCAATAATGAGGTCAAGTCCCATGACTGAAGATTTTAACAATGCATAGACCATGTATTTGCGTATAAATCTCCAGTTTTGTTTAACAACACTGGAGCAGAAACGTCTTTGAACAGAATCAGCAATTGGCTCAATAAGTGCAGCTCATTGCACGACTCTTGCAAATCTGCATCGGTCGCACAACTGCCCAAACGAGTACTGGAAATGACACCAGATTCACAAAACAACATCAATGTTCGCTTGGTTGAAGATTTGGGTGGATGCGAGAGATATGTATGTCTCAGCCATCGATGGGGAGCATCAACGCATTTATGCCAGACGACGATTGAGAGCCTGCCTGCACACCTTGAGACAATTCCCTGGGATCGCCTACCCAAGACTTTCCAAGATGCTGCTAAAGTCTCCGTATGGCTTGGGATCAAATACCTATGGATTGATTCGCTGTGCATCATCCAAGACAGTAGCGATGATTGGAAGATTCAGGCAGCCCAGATGTGCGAGATTTACTCTGGCGCGTATGTCACCCTTGCAGCGGCATGGTCTGCTGATAGCGATGTTGGTCTGTTTCGCGAAAGTGCTTCTTTCAAAGTCCAGCCTGCTACGCATCTCGGGCCCCAAGCCGCATCTTACCTCGTGCGCAGAGTCCCAGAACACACCACTTGGGACGTTGCTGGTGTGCTACAGATGACACCAGAGCTGCCTCTTCTCAGCAGAGCGTGGGTCTATCAGGAGCGTCTTTTGTCTCCAAGAATCGTCTATTTTACGCGATATGAACTCGCATTTGAATGCGCAGGCGGCAAGAGGGACAAAACCTGCGAGTGCGAACATATCCCAGGAGGAATATGGGGAGGCGGCAGTAATGGCGCAGGTGGTGGAAGCGGCGAGTATACCAATGAGCGCAAGCATTACCACTTTGACGGCCTCCGCGCATCGAATCTCGACCAAATCAGGAAATACTGGCACCAGATTGTGGAAGAATATTCTGGACTGCGCATCTCATTTACATCAGATCGTCTTCCTGCTCTGTCTGGTGTCGCGCGACAGTACGGAACAGCCCACGCAGCTGATCTTGGCCGATATGTCGCAGGAATGTGGGAAAACTGTTTCCCTTCTGAGCTGCTATGGTACTGTGCCTCTGCCTCTCGCAAAATTAAAGATCGCCCAGATTCTTACTGCGGCCCAACATGGTCTTGGATTTCTATTGGAAATATTGCCAGCTACGCGACTGCAGCCCCCAGAACGTATCCGGATGATCTGGAGGTTCTCAATATTAACTTTAATCTAGATGGCCCAGATAAATATGCGTCCATCTCCGTGGCTACTATGGAAGTCAGAGGCTATCTTGCCCCTGGAACGTTAGTCGAGGTGCACAACGCCCATTCAGACACAACCAGTATACACTTCAAAGGCATGAGTGGGAACTCTTTGACCTTTCATTACGATTATCCTCTGGATCAACCAGGTCCTCGACATATTCCATTCGGAAGTCCGATATACTGTATGAAAACAGGTTTTGTATGGGGAGGGAATCACATTTGCATGCTGCTACAACTAGTGAATGCTGAGGAGAATGTTTATGAGAGGATTGGTCTCGCAACGAAAGTGAGTAGATCTGATCTTGATAGCTGGTTCGATGGCTTTGCAAATAAGCAAGCGGTCAAGCTTTCGTGAATCGGGACATTATTGGTCACAAACTCAATGTTAGGTAGAATGTGACATCGAATGTCCGTAAGATGCAACGGGATGAGATTGGTGAGTTGGTAGGAAATGCATTTTATTCTGTCTTTGGACTTTGCCATACCTCAAAGAGCTCATTCAACATATCTTACGTATCTGTGTATTTTCTTATAAAATAAAAGCATGTATTCACCCAAAATTTGTATTCAAATTTTTATCTATGCCGCCGACGAAGCATACTTGATGTTAAACGATTGCGTCTGTTTCGTGACATAATCGTCAGGATTACTCGCGTTTCCAAAAATCTTCAACGCCCGTAGCAGTACGGCATAATTTCCTTCCGGCAAGATTGTGCCCTCTTGTGTTATGCCATTGAAGGCGACTTGGTTGATGTTTGTGTTGAGCCATTGCACAGGATACCCATGAAAGCTACCGGCTACATCGACTCCCAGAACTTTCGTGGTATTGGCTGGTGTGCTGCCAAGAGGAATGATGTCCGCTCTCATCAGTGGAACACCAGAGTCAGCCTCAATCCCAAGCGCAGGATAGTCGACAGACGATGATGACGAAGGCTGACTAGCCCCCAGTGTAGGATGAGGTATTGTCCATGTGTCGTTGTCGGGCGCCGACTGCGCGAAGCGACCCGAGGTATGGTAAATGAAGCTATAGTTAGGATCTATGCTCTGAGCATTTGCAAGGCTTCCAGCCACCCCGAGATAGGGAATGACCAGATGTTCACCAGTAGAACCATCCAAGGTAATGTATCCACCATAGACGGGGAGGTTTGCTGCAGTGAGCCCTTGAGGAAGAGTTACTTTGACCGTCACCTTGGCCGATCCACCTGCTGGAACGGTAATTTTGGCCTCAGAAAAAGCAAGAGTCGCTGCGATATCGCTTGAGTTTGAAGATCGTGACGGGTTGGCCTGCCCAGCTTTGTAAGTATCCCTAGATCTAGAGGGCGTGTGGCCGATTGAGTATGTAACAGCTTGTTTAGCCCCATTCTTGATTGTAAAATCCGTACTGTTGACAAAGTGATCTGTATCGTTGAAAGAGAAGCTTGATACGCTTAAAGAAGTAGTTGCATGAACCGCATCAAAGGCTTGCGCCAAACCGGCACCCTGTTGCGCTACGGGCGCGAGGTCATCATAAAATGTCCCCTGGTACGAGTCATAGTATTTCGTCTGTTTTGCTGTCGATGAGACCAAGCCCATGAGAGTCTTGGGATCCTTGATGGAGCGAGCTTGCATAATCAAGGCATAAATCGAAGCCATGATGGGTGCTGCCATAGAGGTACCAGAGTCGACATAATATCCTCCCTGGTTTAACGGATAAGTGGAAAGAATGGAGCCTCCCGGTGTCGAGATGTGTGGATCTAGATCTGCCTCCCATGTCGGACCCCAGCTTGAGAAATCATCTACATAGCCGCCAGTGGCATCGCTTGGATAATATCCCGCAGCAGGGCCGGCAGACTGAGGCTCAACCAGTGTCGCATACACTTCTGTGCCGTTCCCCAAGAGATCTCGCCATTCCGCAGCTTGCTGTAGGGCAACCATCCCGGCACCGAGAGTACTAGGAGAGGTGCTGACACTGTATATGCTGTGAAAAGAGAGTTAGCCTGCTATCAACAATAGGTTGAGAAAGATATTTCGTACTTGTCTAGGTCATCATCAGAGTTATAGAACATGATATAGGTCGCATTATTCTTCGAAAGGTTCTCCGCGATAGTTGGGTCCCCACAGTCATCCAGCTCCACGAGGACGATTTTATCACTAAGGTCTGCCGGTGCGTTATCATTGAGCGGGCTGCAGGCGCTCCAGGTGCCATCTGTAGTCACATTTGGAGTCACAACCCAGAACGGTAGAGTGATGTTGGGAAACGCGGGAGTTCCGGGAATCCAAGGAAAGGAGGTCAAGTTATCGGAAGAACTTTCCAAGCTGGTGAAACCTTCGGTCCCTAGCAAGGGCGTCATGGTGTTCTCTATGGATCCCACATTCATGACTCCTTTGCCGGCGGCGGGAGTAGCTGCGGTGAAAACCATTGGGCCATTGTTACCGTTTGCAATGACACAGGGCACACCAGCGTCGATTATCCGGGAAACCGTGATTGCGAGCGGATCTTCTTTCCAGCCAGAGATGGTTCCAACGGAAAGAGAGATAACATCCGATCCGTCCTCATACGCCTGGTTGAAACCAGCCATCAGAACATCGTTGGAGGAACTACCGGCACAATCCAAGGCCTTGTACATGCCTATCGTTGCGCCATACGCAGCACCGATGAAGCCCAGAGGATTCTTTTGGGCGGCGATAATACCAGAGACATGCGTTCCATGGCCAAGGCAATCCATGGGGTAGGGGCCAGGCATGGGCGTGTTGGTGCCGTTGAACGCATCCCCAATCAAGTCCATTCCATAGCTGACAATGCACCCAGGGCCGAAGCAGCCTCCCAAGACAGGATGATTGTAGTCAACTCCAGAATCGACAATGCCGATACGCATGCCTTTGCCGGTGTACCCTTCTGCGTGTAGCTTGTCCACTTGAGTCATAACGTGTGGCGCATACGAACCAGTGTCGTTTGCTGCCGTTGCTCTCGAAAAATGCTCTGATAGGCCGTTCAAGCTGGTGAAATGGCTGTTTCCCAGCCTGGGTTTGCTGCTTCCTAGGTTCTGAAAGTGACGGACAGGCCACACATTCTTCACTGAAGTAAGGGATGCGATTTTGGTGGATGCGGAATGAGGGTCTAAATCGACCGCGTCCAGTTGAATAGAAGCGCCTTTGAACAAAGAATACGATAAGCTCATCCGCTTAGAAGCCGGAAGTCCACGACTGTGTAGGCTGTTGAATAGTGATGCCTCATCTTCCTATATTTCGTGGCCAATTCAGTTAGACCGATAACCTCTGGTGGTTGGTCACCCGTGCTTCTAATACTGGACTTACATGACCGTCTTCATACTCAATAATGTAGGCGCCAGGAACATACTCCCAACTGCCTCCAGTCTGACTCTCGTCAACTGCTCCATAGGCTACAGTAACAGATCGAGCCCCGTCTACAAGAAATAGACCCAAAATGGGCAACAAACGGAGATACGCGACCATTTGATCTTCACAAGAGGGCTTAAATGGTTTCGCTTTGGGCGAACAGCAGAAACGCGACCACTGTTTTTGTGCAAACGCATTCGTCTATTTTATATCTACGCTCAATACCTCCTTGATGATTATTTGCGCCTGCCAAGTTGGGAACGTCTCATCCGATTTTCTCTCCGCATGCTGGCATGGTCAAGCTGACGAGCTTCCAATTTCGACAAAGGGTGGGCACAGATTCTATCCTACCCTAGTTTATTCAGTAGGGACCGTTGTTGACATCTGCAACCACTATCGCGGTTCGCCTTGATTGAAAGCGTAATACAACAAGCTTGTAACGGCGGCTTTGTTGCTTAACGTCTTATTTCTCTATAAAATTTATATACTAATAGAGAATACCCGTACGCAGGCATATAATTGCCAGGCTAATAATTTGAACTGAGGTTTCTGTTGAAGATCCATATGGGATGGCGCTAAAAGCAGTACCTGCAGTGGTGCATTGTTGACATATTATTTCGTATTCCTGACTGGGGCAACAATGCAACGAAATTTCTCACAGAAAACAAAGAAGAAGAAGAAGGAATACATCAGTAATTATAATGGTAAATATTCTACAAAAATTTTGGAGATAAAAAAATCTCACAGTATTCTGATTCAAATGGGTTTGCGATGCATTCATTATACTGAAATACCATCTTATCTTTGCTATGGTATGTTCTTTACAGGACTGAGATTTTCAGGCACAATCCAACGAAACAAAGAGCTGCCTTTTTGGGCAACTTGGTCAAGAAAATGTCGCATTACTCCCTGTTTTTGCATGCCGTATTACCGTGATGGGATGTGATGTTGTTGATGGAGCGCAAATACCAAGATGATTGGCAAGATGAAAATCAGTTTGATCAGGTGTTTCTAGTCTCTCTGCCATTTATTAGTTGTCAATGGCCACCTAGATCGTAATGAATAGTTACGGTCTTAACTCCTAACGTTTCTGCGATTATCTGATCTGCAGCTTGAGATACAAGTGTAGGGCTACTTTGCGCTGTCAGCTCAGGCGCTACTCGGAGTCCGCTTATCTCTCGGACTACTGAGCTCCTTAATTGAACAATTTTCTGATCTTCTTAGCGAACTGTGTCTATGTTGTAGACTGTACGGCACTTATTGAAAGCAAGTCGTAGAAATTGTCACACAATATAGTTTATTGAAGCGTATTGGGTATAAGGAACCTCGAGGGATCCCGTAGTCCTGCCGCGATCCTTCTGTATGGTATTGAAAGAGACGCTTTAGGAAGAAAGCAGTAGAAGTATGATAACTAATATAGAGGTTATCTAGTGTTAAGTTCTCAAGAGAAGAGCGCTAGTCAGAAGTCTAGGAGGGAGATGCAGCTATAATGAATTATATCTATCCTCTTCAAAAGCAAAACTGTTCATACTAGACTCGACCATGATATCGTCGTCGCAAAGATAGATATAGAGTCATCAGTAAAATTTCGAACATTACCCTAAGCTCAAGGTCCATCGCCGAGTCCGCAGAATCTCCAGCCAGTCCGCCCGACCCTTCTTCTGTAATCGTTCTTCCCAAATCACTCGAAGAATTTCTTCTACAGCGGCTATGCTCATCATCTTGTTAGCCTCCCTGATACTCTTGAGCCTTGCTGCACACAATGCCATCTCCACCTCGGAGTTTAATTCAGCGCCAGCCAAAAATAGAACTGGTGTCAAAGCAGAAACCACCGCGCTGCTTGGAGTTATTCTGGAAAGAACACCGATGATCTGTGACGCCAAATGTGGTAAACAATACGATCGACTGGGATAACGCCGATAGAGGAGGATCAATGCGGTAAGACGATGACATTCAGAGAGTGCGATCAAATCTAAACGGGTGTTGAAGTCTAAGGCCGATGCCGTTGCATGATCATACTGCCAGTTGGTAAGATCAGTTTCAATCTTGAGAAATGCTGGCGCTTCCATATCAATGAGCTCGGAATCTCGACTGGGTAGACGTCTCAGTTGAGTAATGGTACTGAACAAATCTTTGGACAAGCCAAGAAGACAGTCGACACCTTGAGGGGCGCTTCCGTACTGATGGAACTCTGAAGGGTTGGCAGATTTTGTTACGACTTCCCGCTCCGAAAGATCTTGCGTTCGAGGTACCGAAAGAGTCGCAGCGCAGTCGCTGAAAGGACCACTTCTCTTTGACAAATCTGCTTGCGTCTCTGCGTCTAACACATCCTCCATGATGAGAGACATTACATCATGATATAGGAAGTGTCTATGAACACACTCAGCCTCCCACGCGCTCCACGCTTTCGCTGCCGTTGTTGGGTAGGTTTGAAGCAATTGCCGTACACAATTGACCCGCTGCATCCATCTCATACTTCGACCTCCAGTTTGAGATTCCAACCCAATCAATAGCAAGAGAACTACAACAACTTCAAGTTTGCACTCTTCCCACCCAGAGCTCTTGGGGCATGTCGTATGTTCTGTAACAAAATCACGCGCCAACTGCTGGCGGCGGATGGCCACGGAATTGAGCTCCTGTATCTTTTCTGATCCATGAACCGACTTTGCAAGATGGGCTGCAGAACAAGCGATTATTGCATCCATGACACCGCTATAATGGAATGCCATAGGAATATACAGCGATGTGAAGAAATTCGATGGCGACTGGACAAGGGTAACTTGAGGGATGAACGTATGTATATAGTACGTTAACAGATACCGCTCACGAGAAGCTTCAGTAGGGCTGAGCTGACGCGCAAACATAGTTTCGGCGGCCAGACTTCTTGGTATGCTTCCATTTCCATTTGTAGTTCTCGATGCTGTGAGATATGCATCTGTTGCTGAACTAACATCAACGTTGTTGTTCTGTGTACTGAGTGCTTCTGAATTTGAGTGGATCGTGGTGGCCTTATTCTGGTTCTTTAGAGATTTGTCTCCGCTGTTAAAATCTGTAATCTGAAGCTTCTCTGGCCATCGGCATTCTGCATTGACACGGGTACAAGTGCGACAAACAGGATGTTGGATATCGCAACGCTTCCGGCGAGCACGGCAGGTGAGGCAACCTTGACGGCTTCGCGGGGCATAACGTCTCTGCCGTTGTCGCGGATTCGCCTCCTGCTCCGGAGTCCAAGTGTCTGGCCGAAGGGCTGGAGCTGCGAAAGTACTGGTATCAAGTGCTAGAGCTTGGTGAGCTGCCGGGGATGTAGTGTTTTGCGGAAGTGGTAGGAATGCGTCGCATTCAGACGGCAGATCTAAGCTCCCTTCAATATCAACCAGGTCGTAGAGGTCAGGGAGATCCATGTCTATTGATTTCGGAGGCAGTTAACATTGATCCCGTACGAGCTGAGCGCAAGACAACTTCCCATGCCTTCTTAGTGATGGAAGTGAAACCGAACGAAGCATAGGGCGTCTACGGCGTCTACGGCGTGATATGGCCAAGGGCTAAACGCCCCATACAGATTATACACATATTCAGCCGTGGCTTGCTAGTTCTTAGTCCATGACTCGCCACTATCACAACGGCAATGTTGAACCCCGCGCCCCCACAGCCACGAGCCTCTTCCTACGTCAACTCCACTAAAGCGCCGTTTTGTCTTCAAAGATAAGGCGTGATATAGTTTCGTATGTCTTGGTATTGCTTCTTTATGGCTTCTCAACCGAGATATTTACTAGTGAAGAATTAAGTTACGTTTCACATACAGAGGGAGAAATGGTTAGATTTACATGGGAGTTGAAAATGGTCAAGTCGAACGTTGTCAAGATGACGGATTACTCTGTACCCCAGCGGCTGGGATACAAAAAGTTGTTAATTTACATACTTTATGACATATGATATGGCTTAAGCCGTTCATCAATAATCAGATACTCTTGCCATTTATTTCAGGGCACAGACCAGATTGCTTCCCTCTAGCGGCCAGCTTTTCCGTGCCAGCTTTGTCAACCTTCAAGACAACCCAATCCTCCATCCGTTTTGCCTCTAACTTTTCATAGAACTTTAGCGCTCTCTTGTTATCCAAAAGGCAGACCCAGTCCATTTTGATACAACCTGCTGCTTCCGCCGCAGACGCCATGGTCTCGATCAGGATTTGTGCATAGCCCAGACGCCGATATTCTGGCACGACATACAATTCCTCCAAACAGACACCTGGCGCGGCCATCCATGTTGAGTAATTATGAAAATAAATCAACAGCCCAGCAGGCTGCTCGTCGTGGGAAAAGATGAGTAGCGCCCATGCAAACCGATTGCCTGTCTCTGCCCTTGATTCTGAGGGCGGCCCGAAGTGCAGTGTCTTTGAGAGACCGTCCTCAGTTGCGGCTATCTTAGCTCCAGGGGCTTGTTCTTCCGCAGCTTCCCGAATAAATCTCAAAATAAGAGAAACATCTGAAAACATCAGCGTTGAAGTCTTCAACCTGTCAAGGATATGAAAGTACCTTCGAGACGAGCGTACCTGACTAACGGCAGGGAAGGCATAGTGATAGATTTCCTAGAAGAGTAAAGTTCCTGGAGCACAAACGATGGAGAATGAAACTGAGAATACTATATACCGGCAAGGTCGTATTAGTGCATGGGTAGTTACTGCTCTTTTTGGGTGTGAAGTTGTCGAGCACGCCCTACTTGCTGTTGAGTTGTCAAACAAGGGCTTGGAGTGGAGAATAGATGTTGATCTAAAGAGGGAAAAGGCTAGCTTCTGTCGCTCTGCAGGCAAATTGGACGCCAATTGCATGACTAGACGCCTTTGTCTATAGTGACTGCATGAACTGACACTGTGCACGATTCACACTCGGCACCGGCGCTGGTATCCAAGTTGCCAAGCAGTTGATATTTGGGAAGCAATACGGTAAACCCAAGTATGCTATTCAGTTCTAGCAACATTTCAAGTGGGTGGTTCTCTTCAATCGTTGAACTTGCTATTGGGCTAGATCTTACCCAATTGCCCATACTAGCAAACTCTAGACTGGCCATGAAATGCTTAATCTTTGGGGGATCTTATTTTCATGGGATTAGGATTGCAGAGCATGCCCAGACTACACCGGTGCATAGGTATCCCAGTAATGAATGCCTTGATAGCTACACATCCCCAACATTTAAAATTTCACAAATACGGCCTAAGATACGAGTGCCAAATCGGGATATTCAGACCGGGGCCGCCGTACACGCCACACACGGGCTTGAAAGAGGAGAGGAGCGTGTAGTGTGAAGAGATTCCACTCCTATTTTCTATTCGCCACAGTCGTAAAAGGACAAGCACAGGAATTTCACAAGATCAGACCAAATGGAACCCTAGATTCGCTTTTATTCCGTGACTTTATATCTGCTGGAAAAATTGTCGTATCATTTCACTTCACACATATGAACATCAAAAGTTTGGAACTCAGCCACCGAACAACGCAAACCAACAACCCCATCCTGATTTAAATCGATATAATATGAACGAAGCTCATCTCGACTGCAAAGAGAGCCCTAACTATGCTGGCTCAAGCGAAAACGAAGTAGCAATGCCACCAAAAGATGGATATGATAACACAAAAGATGATTACGACACAGGCGTCACGGCCTGGCTCCAAGTTCTCGGTTCTTTTTTCCTCTATTTCAATTCATGGTACGTTTCCATACAAGTTGTTGCATTGCCATACATTTAGCTTGGAATCGCAAACTTTTACTTACACTTTCATTTCTAGGGGAATCATCAACGCTTTTGGGGTGTTCGAAACGTACTATGAGCAACAAATTCTATCGCACATGTCACCATCGGCGATTGCTTGGATCGGATCCATTCAGTCAGCTCTGCTCATGGTGGTCGGCGTTATCAGTGGCCCGCTCTTTGATGCGGGATACTTCTATGCCCTCTTACCAACTGGTACCTTTCTAGTTGTGCTAGGAACGATGATGACGAGCCTCTCGACGAAATATTATCAAATCATGCTGGCACAGGGCATCTGTGTTGGAATCGGAGCCGGCTTCCTGTTCATTCCATCGGTTGCGATCTTGCCGCAATATTTTAAGAACAAACGAGCTCTAGCAAACGGTATCGCCGCATCTGGAAGCAGTATTGGAGGCGTTCTTTTCCCAATCATTTTTCATCAACTTGAAGTCCAGATAGGATTTCCCTGGGCAACCCGAACTATTGGCTTTCTGTGTCTTGCAACTTGCGCTATTTCCATCGGTGTAATGCGATCGCGTTTCCGAATCCAAGAGAAAAGAGCACTGTTGCAGCTTTCTGCGTTCAAAGAAGCTCAATACTCGCTCTTTTGCCTGGCGTGTTTTCTGGGTTTCCTAGGCTTCTATAACTTCCTTGTTTACGTACAGCCTTATGCAATCGAAACTGGAATTGTGGATGTCAACCTTGGATTCTATCTTATTGCAATCTTGAACGCTGCGTCAACGTTTGGCCGGGTTGGCCCAAACTTTGTCGCGGATCACGCAGGGTCACTCAATGTGCTCTTTCCAGCATTGGCCATCACTGCTACCCTAGCCTATTGTTGGGCTGCTGTACACACCACATCGGGAATTATTGCGCTTTCTGCGCTATATGGATTCTTCTCAGGAGGGTTCGTATCCTTGATACCGGTAGTCTTGATAACGATCACTCAGGACCTCCGCAAGCTCGGGACTCGGTTAGGTATGTGCTTTGCGCTTGAGTCTATTGGGTTGCTAATAGGAACTCCAATCGGCGGCGCCATTATTAACAGTACTGGGTCGTATCTTGGTGTTCAGATGTTTTGCGGCTCATGTCTTGCTGCTTGTGCTGTACTGTTACTCAGCGTTCGATTGTTGCGGAGTGGACCGAAACTAATGTATAAGACGTGATACCGAAATCCTGGGAATATTGTATATAGCAGCTTCTCGAGAGAAATGTGTTATCCATATAGGCTCCCTCTGCATTATATTCATAGAACATATATCTTGGTGGACAAAAATTGGCCGGTGCAGGAGCATGGAACACACGGCATCTTTTGTTAAGTCAGGTCAATCTTCGGAGCGATAACGCTTGTATAAATCACAAAGCAGTTAGAGAAAAAGGTATATCGTACTGTGTTTTAAGTCTTAGATTTATTATGTATATGTATGTCATTTGATCTACAATCTACTATAATACTTGTGTTGCTAATGGTTCATTGGTACCGCCACCATCTTCTTAAGTCTATCACAAACTACCTATTTACCCATGAATAAATAAGAGCTCGCCCATTGTGTAATACAATCAATCCTAGAATAATAACTCACTCTGCGACCCTCTGGCTTGCACCAGCTATTGGCTGCACCCATTCCACCCTCGAGCGAGTAAAAACCTCTGCATCGAATACTGAAGTAGAAATAATCTTGCCGCTGTCATCCAAGGTCCCAGCTTTGACCACTTTATTGGGCCCGCAACTGGCGGACTCACGCCATATCATGCTACCGCAGTTACCGCAAAAGTAGCTGTTGATGGTGTCGCCTGAATCGGCGACTTTACCGAAGATTTTTGGCGTACCGACAGTTACTTGAAATGCCGCCTCTGGGACCAGAAAGTTGACACTGTAGTTGCTACCACTGATCTTGCGACAATCATCGCAATGGCAAAGGACCTATGATGGAGACCCAAAAAAACTTTAGTTCGGCTCTTCCTGACCTTGAGATAGAATAAAAGGAGATGCTGACTTTCGTTATCGGCTCCGCATTGTATGTGTAGCGAATCTTGCCGCAGATGCAGCCACCGCTCTGGACAAGCATTTCTTCAAATGGTAGTATAGGTGACGCTATTTTATTTAATTAGTACGACCCCGTGCCAGAAGCTTAAAGATATGAAAGTAGAGATACATTTACAATATGGGCACTTAGGAACAATCTACTTGTGACTGGACTTATCAGTATGTAGGGATCGTATGGTATATCAGTTTTATATGTTGCTATTTCACAGAAGCCTGAGCGTGCGAAAACGTTTTATCATCTCCCAATCAATATTCAATTGCCGTAGCTCAGGGGTGACGCGGGATCTAAGGAATAAGCAAAGCCTTGGAAGCTTAGAGAACCAATCTCATCAGATGTGTTTAGGGCGTGAAGAGCGTGTAGCGCATATAGCGTGTCTAAGAGGCGCATCTTAACCCTTCTCTACTTGCGGGGTCGACCATATCAGCAACTAGGAGGCTCGAAAACGCGCCGGCCTCCAGAACTATTCTCAATTAGACGTGTTTATAATGCAGGAGAAATTCCTTTAGTTCGGGAAGTCCTGACAGAAACTATTAAGTTTACCAACTTTATGTACTTTTCGCGATATCTCTGTTATCACTTCTCTCTTGCAATATTTCTATGATGACATTCCATAACTGTAGCAAATCGCTTCTAGTCTACATTGGTGGTGGAAGGATTGCGAACTAGCGTTGACTTACTACTGTAGGAGACTCATTCCATGTCAGCTGACGGATAATCTTGACGAACCTAAGAATTGTTGGTATTAAAGGAAGCCATTCGCCTTGACTGGTTATACAAACTACTATTGTAGGCCGAGCTATAGCACTACATAAGTACACAACTTCGTTCGCCATGGATCCTCCTCGTGGTCCCTTGATCCTGCACCTCGCTCTTATCCGCACTGGCACTGCGTCTATGGCCAAGGCGTACGAGATCCTTGGCTACAAAAATGTTTACCATGGGCTAACAATGTTGGACCGCAACCAAGATTGGGTCCTGCTAGAGAAAGCCGCCGATGCCACTTACCCTCAGGTGTTGAACCCTGGCAAGAAGCCTCCGCCGCCGTGGACGCGGTCCGACTGGGACCAATTGTTTGGAGAATGCGATGCCGTCACGGATTTAGGGTCCTTCTTTTCGCTGCAGTTGCTTGAGGCGTACCCGGACGCCAAAGTTGTCCTCGTCGAGCGAGAATATGACAGATGGTGGCGCAGCGTTGAAGATGTTGCTATTTACGCATTATGGAGCCTCCCAGCAAGAATCTTTTCGTATATTGAGCCTATCACAGGTGTCAGATCTGGTGATACTATCCGAAAGATGATGCTGGGCTTCTTTAACGCCCGAGATGTTCACCAACTCAGGGAGAACGCAAAAGAGAGATATTTTGAACATTATCGTCAGATCCGCGAGCTGGTGCCGCCTGAGCGACTTCTCGAATATCGCCTCGACGAGGGATGGGGACCTCTGTGCCGGTTTCTGGGTCGAGAAGAACCCAACGTCAAATTCCCTAGAACAAACGAGACAAAGGAAATTAGAAAGATCGCTTGGGCTCGATTGTGGAAATATACAGGAATGGCTGCAATCATTGTGGGAAAATATGCTATTGGCATCATGGTTCTTGGTGCGGCTTTGTGGTTCGCGCGAGAACGCAGTGCAGATGGTTCTGCTTTTATTTCCAAATATTTAAATTGAGAGCCTTGAAATTGCTTTGTTCTATATCCATGGATCATAGATACAGTAGCGTATGCAGCGCTAGTTTAACACGGAGCCTGCCTACGGGTATCAACAATACGTCGCCCAGGCGCTACGTAAACCTCTTGCTTCATCGATAAATATTATCCGTCTCCGCTGTATTTCTTACGTTATCGAACACAATCCTATTCCGTTCTTTTCTTTTGCGGATACCATCAGTTCTCTGTCACTGACTTTAACGTCGTCGGTTGATAAGCAGAAGGCAATAGCTCCCAAGATGTTGACTAAATGGGCGGTGCTGAGAGAGCCGTACTCTGTATACCTAAGCTATAGACTCTGACCACCCGTGATGGCGTCAAAGGAGCAGCGTACGCCTTCATCTATCGCAGAGAAACCTACAAAATCGCCGGGGTTGGGGGGTTGGGTACACCCGGATCTATGAAGAGTATTTCACTGAAACACGAACATCTAGCAGCATTAGGGTGAAAATAAGATTGCTTTGTGTATGTCAAGTATCAATTACGTGAAATAATAAACAGAAAATTACATCCATAAAAAAGTTTTCAGTTGTTATGTAGTTCTTTCTTTTTTCTTTGTATGTATACTGGTACACTATCATTCAAGTTGATGTCCTCGTAGAACCAAAATACTATTTTACACTATCTCAATGGCATGCGAGCAAGGCTAAATCATAAATCCAAAAGTTCCCAATCTCTACCTTCATAGAAGTTTTTGTAGGCAAAGATCAAATTAATTTGTCAGAAATGATGTCTTACATATGTGCTCTATAACTAAACGTGATCCCAGAGTCCCGTTGCCACGGATAGAGCATCCAGCTAGTTACTAGAAGCATTATCAATTTCCAAAATAATGTGACCACATCCAGCCTATCACATTGAGGAGAGATGATCTTAGACTGATTTGATGTTACGTAGTATAAAGCTAATTACCAGCATGTCATTTATCATATGCGCCATTTTAAACGTTCTCATACAATACTGGATATAACAATCTTCAAAACTCTTTGATTTGGGATACAGGGCTTCCTAACTAATAGCTTAATTCTTTAAACTATTACTCGATATTTAATATTATCGATGATCTTTTATGTTGAGCCAACTGCAAGGGTAAAATATTGTGAAATTTTAGTCAGGTGACAAAACTATTTAGGCGCTTCTACGTATATACCTATACAATGCTCTACCTGTCTATTTCCCTCATCTGCGCGAATCATTTGACGTGTGCTATACTATCGCTGAGTTAGGCAGTACCTTAGCTTACCTGGTAGGTAGGTACATGTATGATAAGCCGCACTGAGATAGGTATTCATAACAATGTGACATATAGATGAAAGGAAATTGCTCCGCGGTCGGCTACATGATAATTGCCTCCAGATCATATATTAGTGTCATCTGGTCATAAACTTTTCCTATTTACATGAAAGTCACTTTCAATGTGTAACTGGCAGCTTAACAGCATTATGGCTAGTCTAAGCGGGTGCTAGAATAGCGTCTAGTAAAAAAGCTAGATGCCATTGCGAGTAAGTGCTCAGCAATACCACCATGATCATTCCCAGAAGCGTGCGACTGTAGTGTCTGGCTATCTCTATCATTGCAATCTGAGTCAACGCGACCCTGCGAATATAGCAAGTGAACAACAGCTTCATGGCCATTCAATTCAGCCCATGACACTGGCGTCTGGCCATCTCCGTCCATGCAACTTGGATCAACGCGACTTTGTGCAAGTAGCAGCCTAACAACAGCTTCATGGCCGTTCCGAGCAGCCCATGAAAGTGGTGTCCGGCTCCCTATATCCTTACAATCCGGGTTAACGCAGTCCTGGGAAAGCAGCAGCCGAACAACAGCTTCATGGCCATTCGCAGCAGCCCATGATAGTGGAGTCTG